>VDFB02277460.1:0-118125 GCA_007258455.2 Sequoia sempervirens
GCGTTTACATATGAGAAATGCTTACAATGGAAGCTCATAATGTTCAAAAAAGATCACATGTTGAAAATACAGTTCTTTGATAGAAAGTGAGGAAACTAATAAAACCATGCCGAAGTACATGAAAAATCATGCACTTTAAAAAAAACGACACCAAAAAGGAGTCCAAATGTAAAAGATATGGCCCATCAAAGTTTCCAAAATGAGAATTACATAACAACAACACTAAGAAAACTAATTTTTGGAAAAAAAAAGAATAAAAAACTAAAAACCACTTGCGCCATTGCGAAGAGCATGAAATTCTACCCCATTTAAAAAAAAAATTGCACTGAAAAATAGCACCATATGGTTGAGATATCACCTCTGGAAGATGGGGTGCAAAATTGAAAAGCTCAACGGAGAAGGATTTGATTAAGCAAAAAAACATCTTCGCCAAATTTAACAAAAAAAACCTCCAAATTTAGAAGTCCGCCAATTTTAGAGTTTGATAAAAAAAATCTTCTCCCTCCCAACGATCACCCACAATCAAACACCTATCACAAGAAAAGAGAATAACAAAGCTATGGAAGCCAAGAGACTATTGATCCAAAAAAATATGAATCATTATGAATGTGCATTTTAATGATTATGCAATAAAAAATCTTTATAAAAGGATAATTAACCTAGAAATCTTAGGTGAAGATAAAACAAGATCATGACATGTGTCCTCATCCTATGACATAAGACAAAAAAAAAATATGACCTAAATAAACTTAAATAATTAGAAGAAAAAAGACCTAATAATTAAATAAATAATTAATTAAAAAATACTTTTTACTCTAACAAAAAAAACACTCAAACCATACTATTTATTCTACCATTAAATGAGAATATCTTAATATATTCAACCTCATCTTATTTTAAATTATATATATATATTTTTAAAGAAAACCAACTATTTATATTAATCAAAGACAACATCTTACCAAATAAACTTCACGTTCAAACAGCCTATTGACCAAGAGATTCCCACATTAACGAATATTCTGGTAAGCCCCCACCGGCTACTAATGCAAATACATTATACAATCCAATACAAGTCTACAGTCGACTACGGCGCAGTTGTAAAGGGAAAATTTCCTACCCAATGAGGAGGAAAATAAAAAAATTTAAGGTTTAGTCTATATGAAGGGCACACCCCATACGATGATCTGATGCTTGTTTTGGTTGGAAAATTCAGATTAACTCACGAATACCTAAAACAAGCGTTGAAAGGCATTCGCAGGGAATAACATAATAAATCGTTATTCCTCTCCAAACTTTTGTCTTCACAGGCCGGGGAAGAAAATCAGCAAAAATGGGGCAGGCGAGGAAGATCGTTGGATTTGCCTCTACAATAACAAGAAACCTCCGCCGTAATAGCGATGTTCATAATGCCCGGTATTTTGCAACTTCTAGTACCCCGCCTGTGTTCATCGACAAGAATACTCGTGTCATTTGTCAGGGTATAACGGGCAAAACTGGTACATTTCACACGGAACAAGCCATCGAATACGGAACTAAAATGGTTTGTATTTACGAATATACTCTGTTTTGCCTTTTAACGCCATTGGAATCAAATATATGGGATTGCTATCTGTTTTTAGTGTTTGTGGGACTCAAGCTCCTGATCTTCTTAGGCATCCAATTATGTAAGGGCACGATCTTTTTCCTTTAATATGTTTTCTGGTTCCCTTGTCAAAGTGATTGATATACTTAGACGAATAGGGGCTTGTAACACATTTCTTTTTGAGATCAAATCTAGCTTTCTGAGTTTTGGGCGCCTTTTTTTGTAGAAAGATTAAATTTTGATATACATTATACGGTCCGGTAACTTGTGGGGCTTTTAGTGCGAGTGAATTCTTGATTTTCTAAAATATCTTGCATTACATGCTGAAAGTTTTCTAATCGGATTGTTTCAATTTTAGTTTTCCTCAACGAGAGAGAACGAGTATAATCCTTGGGCTGTTACAGATTATGCTTGAATCAAACTTGAAATTATATGCTTTTAAAAAAAAATTCTAGATCATCTCCTTTATTAGGACCTCATTCAACCCCGGCTTTTAATGCAACAACAGAGCATTTTTACTCGGAATATTCAAAAGATGGACTTGAGGTGGTCTAGTTAAATACTGCCTCTTCTTTCCCTTGTCTTGAAACAGTTAGTTATATATGAAAAACTTTCGATCATCACAATTGCACATTCCATATTGGGTATATATAGTGCTGCTTGTCATCAAATTGCCCGTTGATTAGAGTTGTGCAAGAAAGTGGTTTGCCAGCAAATTCTTCCCGGACAATGCCCTGCGGGTTGTTTTGTTTGTACTGGGTTGTACATTTACACATAAATAGTCCATTCTTTTTCCAAGCGTATTGCATTACCATCGGCAAGACTATGTCCCCGGATATTTTTAGTCATAGAGACTTGTATGCTGAATTGTGATATCACAAAGCAGTCTCATTGGGCTGAAAATGGAACTGAAAGCATGGGTGCTTGAGCTTCTTTAAAGAGGCCTACCCCTAACACTGCTATGCTTGCAAAGATGGCCTCAGATTAAGGCAAGGAAGTGAAGTCTGAGTAAATCACCCCTGAAATTATTAAAGACCACGACATTAGTTCAACTGAGGTTTATGGTCAACTTTCTATGATCACAGAATTTGGTAAGCAATGTGAACTACTACTGTAATTCATTAGGAAATGAGATCAAATAGACCATATTATCTGTAAACAAGATCATCGAGATGAAATATGATAGCCTCTCCAATTCTTCCGATTTTGAGGAATTAGTCTAGCTCATCAATGGGGGCACAAAACAATCTGGGAGGGAGAAGTTGCTCCTGCCTCATGCCATCACTGGTCCAAGGAAAATTAGAGTAGGCTTGAATGGTATTGAAACACTTCGCAGGTGTTTTATACGTTTATTTGACAACCAATGCAAGAAACTCTAGCAACCAAATAGCATGAAAGATCTCAAATAAACTGTTTCTGGGAACAGAATTAATAGATTTCCTGAAATCCAGACAGCAAGAATATGCTCTTGAAAATCACTGCCTCATTGTGTTCGACATCATTTTCCAGTTTTTCCTATTGAAAAAGCCCACAGGAAAGAGATTTCAGCAAAGGAAGCGGAAATGATTCTGAGAAGCACCTCCAATTTATGCCACCTATGCCCTTTTCTAGTGTCGTATTTGAATAAAAAAGAGGCAAAAAAATGCAACTGTTTCATTTGGAGTGGAAATCATGGTTTGACAGTTAGAAATATAATTCCATTCATTTACAACATTCAAAGGATTTGCTTTGAAGTTGAATGACTAGGTGTAGATTGCCAAGCAAACCTGTTCAAGAAGAACAAAGGCACTTTTAAGTTTGAAACAATTATCTCACATGCTAAAGAAAAACTAGCTGAACCTCTTCATTGTCTTCCATGGATTAGCAGTTGCTGAAGCATCTTAAACTTTGCAGTTAGTGATTATGAGTTTGACAGATGGCATTCATCAATAAAAGAAAGGGATATCAAACTTCTTCTAGATTGTGGTAGATTCAACCCATATTTTGCATGGATAAAAATTTAATAATTTTTAGGAACCATTATTGGAGCAGGTAATTATATGATACACTCCCCTAGTTGGGAGGTGAAAGTTGATTTACATTGTTATTCTCGTTTATGTAGCCAAAGAACAGGGGCATGTATTGGCAAAGCTCTTGTAAACGTATACATGATATGCTTCTATCAGAACTGTGTTTTAAAAGAATCTACTAGATTATTGTCTTTGGCCATTTGACAAAGGAATACTCCTTAAGTGAAGTAGAAGAAATGTGTGGAAATTTGTCAGGTTCTAGCTCTATAATTCCTCGAGGGAAAATCAATTCAAGGATTGGACACTCTTATGGTTGTAGGTCATATTTAAGGGAAAAAACAAGTCATTGTTTATTTGGTCAGAAAGTATATTTTGCAACATGTGAGTCATGGGATGATGACATTTAAGTGTTATGATGATGCTCTGAGTGTTGTCAATTTTTTTGTAATAGGGATCATAATGGATTTCCAAGGAGTCTATTTATAGGAGTTCCAAGTGACAATGAACAACGATGGAGTTACAAAGCATTAAAGGTGTTGCAGGGACTTACAAAGAATAAATGAGGAAATGATAAAGCGTGTTAGGTTGTCATATGGAGTTGGTGTGAATTTTGTCATAACAAGGAAGATAAAAGCATATACCATTCCACTATAGAAAAATCAGATATTAAAACTGTAACCTTAGAGGAAAGGGATGTCTTATGATCCTTGTATGTGGTTAGTTGGAGGAAGACTAGTTCTTGGCCAAAGCAAGATTCATGTTGCAGAAGTCTTTTTGAAAAAAAATTCTTTAATGCTACCTAGAAATTAGTATTTGGGTTGTAATAAATTCTGTTTGGTTTCTGTTGCTGTTCCAATTTTTGATATCTCATACTCCAGTCTTAAATTCCAAAAGATGGATGTAAATTTCAGATTTTCATATTAGCTTATTTATTTCAGCAAAGACATAATAGTATCACAACATTACAACATACATCAGATTTTTTTAAATACATACAGTAGTTTTCTAAATAGTGATAGATTTCCATCCTGTTTCCAGATGTTGGTTCACAACATGGCTGTTAGGGTCACTTTCTTGGCATTGTGGAAAAGGCCCTAGCAACAAAAGGTTTTATCATATTAGGCAGCCTGGTAGCCACGATTGATCAGCATTTGGATTTTATGGGAATCTTATAATGAAGAATCTCTTCAAAACCTTTATGGGATATTCTTAGCTTTTTTACTAGGAAATCAAAAGAGTCGCCTCTTGGATCGTGACATTTCTTACTAAGATCCAGGCAGTGTACCATTCGGACATGTTCCCACCCCCCTCACCCCCCTAAAAAAATCACCATGTTTCTGGGATGAAGATGTCCCTAGGATCTGCAAATGTGGGGAGATGACCCTCACTGTAAATTGCTTTGGAATCATGGTAAGCCTCCAGTAGTCTGAAAGTGCATTGGGATTTTTCGAAGCCTTGAACACCACAGGTAAAGAATATGGGATTCACAAATTTTGAGGACAAAGAAAAATGTTGTGAGGGCAGAGGAAAATCATGAGCATTTGAACAAGGGAGTAGCAGCCACATTTGTGTGGGTCACATCTAAATCTATATGTGATACAACTGTTTGTTTGTCTAGGTTTGAGTCCCTTGGTTTCTGTTCTAGTCCAAAGAGGTGGATTGGTTCACTGTTTGGAAAAAGGGTGTGGATGAGCATAATATTGTTACACTTTCATGTAAAGATCCTGACCCAAGATGGTGAAATTTTTACGATTGTTCCCAGTTTGACAATGCAAGCATTTTGTAAAACAGTTTACTTGATTGCTGTTCTGAGTTGATTTCAGTTGGTATTAAATAGAAATGGCATACAATAAACTCTTCATATGAATTACTCATTAATTTCAATAGTTTAGAATATATTCATCAATTGCTAGTACAAGGGAAATATAGAAATAATAACAGCAATGTAATTCTGATCTCTGATAATTATATTCCAGAATGAGCACTTTTATTACACATTTCAGAATTCATGGATATTACTTAATAATTAATACCTGACCTGGAATTGATTCAGCAACCTTCTAAGTTACAAATTAAAGCATTAATAAATAATATAAGTTGCTCTAGAAAGGTGGCAGCACCTTAATAAATGCCAAGGCCTGTAGTTAACTAAATACCACGGCCTGCAGTTAACACCCATGGCTTACCCAGAAGCTGGCGGCTGCAAGAAAAGGCCGATAAACTCCAAAGTCTGCCGCTATTCTCCCTTTCGACTAATCTGACTTCTATGAAGGAGTCTCACGCCCCAAGTAATGCCAACTCAATCCTATAGAAAACCCGTGGTGCACAGGAAGTGGCGGCTGCTAAACTTTGAATGCTTGCATTTCCCTTTTAGTTGTCCCATGTCTTCAATTTACACGGCATTCAATGAAATGCACTTCCCACATAATATGCAGGTCAAATACTTCCAAAAGAGAAACCTGCGATAAGACTAAAGCCATGACCCTTGAATATAAATTAATTCCACCAAGCAATAGACTTAGGATATGTTCTCATAAAATATAGTAAAATCTGCCTTGACTTGTCAACCGCTGAGTGTGCAGCTTAGCATTGGAATGACGCCTCCCTTAAATGATTCAATTCAAATAAAGGCACTGAGCTTTAAAGTGGGAAAGCTGTGATAAGAAGAAAAGTCCACATCTTCTAAGAATAATCCTCACAACTCTTCCAAATATTATATTCACTTCATATTCTTTATGCTATCGCTAAAGAAGGGAAGCTGTAATATAATCTTGTATATTGCATATAAAATATCATCTGAAAACCTTCCCGTAAACTATCTCAAAATCTTCCACTAGAATTTATCAAAAACCCTTGTATATACCTTTACCCTAAAAATCTGATCAATATGCCCGCAAGTTTCTAATAAATTCTTCAAACCTTTAAATGAAGCTTGTCTCTGAAATTTGTCTTCAAAGAAGACTTCTCAAATTTTTCCAACTTCCTCTAACAATTTGTTTCTGTGCAAATTGAAACCTTGAATAGATTTCACTGTAGCGGCTGGGGAGGAATCTTTCACCACCGAACCCAATCTTTGCCTTAGGGTTTTCGTCCTGGGTTGTGCTTGAACAATCCTATTCAATCTCTACAATTGTGGTTTTCAGAGAAATAACAATTATCTGACTCCCCAAATGAAGCCCCACAGCCCTCTTTTATAACCTCCCAAGAACTTTCCGGAATTATATTATAAAATTCACTTTTTAAATAATAATTCCTCATAAAATGACTTATAATAATTTTTTTATTTGCGTCACTTTAATAAATAAATAAATAATTAAATATAAATTTCCCAATTATTAATTTAGGACAAAATCATATTTAATTAATTAAATTAATGCTCATGGAGCTAGACGACAATTGGGGACATTACAATCCTCCCATCTTGGTGATTGCTTGTCCCCAATCAATCGGTACCTAAATGCCATGGCCAGATACTAGGATTTTCAAATGAACCTGTAGAATGCTCCACCATATCTTTGCTGCATCAACTGGATACGATTGACCTCAGCAACTCTGTCAATCACTATCATAATCTGAAGCAATCTACCAATCATATGAATTCCTGGATCCCAAAGCCAAATTGAAAGTCCACCATTTCCAATACCTGTTGACTTCTGCTGTGCCACTTTGATATAATCATTACCACGCCAAGAGTTGTGAAGCAACTCATCGTGATCTTTGTGGAGTAGTGTACCAATTACACCAATCCCTGGATCCCAAATCATCACCCCATCACACCCGCTAAAAATGAAGAGATAGATGTCTCTCATAGTGTCACCATCATCACCTATCCATCCCACTCTGAATGATCTCCTATGGATGTGAATGATGGCCATCACAGGTGCATAGAAACACATACCAAACCCTACTAGGCTGCTGATATAAATCAAAACAGCACCAAGCAAACTGAAAATCATAACTATCATAGTGCAAAAAGTACCTGCAATGTCATATGATGATAGGATCTCATAATCTTGCCAACCTCCAACATTGAAGTAGTGATACCATCCTCTCCAATCCATCCAAACAATTGCTGTCCTCAAGGTATACCCTGAAAACTCCCTGACCAGCAAGGTAGGACAGCCATCAATCAACAAAGTATGAGATAGAAACCAATGGGTTAGAGCTGGAATAATTCTGCCTTCATGCTCATCTTCGTACCATAGATCATAGTCCATCTGAAGCTCAAGCTTATGCCACTCAAAATCAAGTACCTTTATGACATCATCTTCATACCTTGGATCATAGACCAGCTGTGACTCCACACCTCCAAGTACATACCAATCACCATCAAATGTCTCCATGACGTGTGTCACTAGTTCTGAAATTATGGCAGCCTCATACTCCACCAAGGAATCTTCAACACAAGTAGACTCCTTGAGCTCCTCAAGGATGGCTAAATGCCCAACCAGATCTGAATCATAAATTTCTCCATCTACACATGCATGCATGTCACTGTTGGCTGGTCCACAAGGTGTGTGCTCAACTATCTCATCCATAACCATGACTTGAGCCTTCAATGGGCTCTCCAAAAGATGATTCATGATCCCCATGATGCAAACTATGTGTACAAACAAAAATTTCTGAATCATACCTCTCTTCATGTCCATGCAAATCTAAGTGCTTCTTGTGCTTGACCATCATAAGAGGCCCTTCCCTCAAATTTTGAGTACCACTATCATCCTCATGCGCTATGGCTGCCATAGATGGCTGAGTTTCTGCTATGGATGCTAAAGAATGTGCCAAGCTCAATTCCAAACAAAGCTCGTCAACCCGAACTTTTGATTCTTGAAGAGCCATTTGAGTGCTCTTCAAGGAATCCATGGTAACCTTAAGCTCATTGGTAAGCTTATCGACTTCCTCTTCTTTCCCTCTTGGTGCATCAAAATATATCTCATCAAGCATGAGAAGATGATCTCTATCTAAAAGTAGGTGTAGGTAATTTGATTTCATCAACACCAAGGCTTCTTTGAGTACTTATAAGTCTACAAGAGATAGTTCTCCTTCAAATTTCTTGTGTGTCCCTAGAGCCCTCCAACAATAATCTGCCATCAACTTATGAGTATTATCAAAATGGGATAGGGCTGCAATAATCATGTCTTCATTTACCTTTCAATTGCCTTGCCAAATGATGGGACCTTGGGGCCTATCATTTTCATACAAATTTTTTGATTTATATTCACAACCATGCTTTCCAAAATCAGCTTCCTCTTTGTTAACCTTCGTGCATAACTCTTGAGAAGTTAGAAGTTAGAACAGCATCAAAAGGAAATTTATCCAACACCAATTCTTCATCATGATTAGGTGCTAACACACCCGGATCATCATAAGCATCATCACTAGGATAAGATGTAGAATCATCATCATTAGCTGATTTGAGAACATCATCATATATGCTATAACATTTTCATCATATGCACTGGTGAATTATCATCCTCATAGGATAGCTCTAATTGTGTATTAAAGGCTGTTGTTTTGTCAATCTCATTGCACACATCCTCAACATGTATAGCATGCACTTCTAAGGAGCCATCCTGGGGTTTTGTCAAACATCCATCATGAGATAAGGCATTTTTGTCATCAACCACTTTTAATTTGAACTCCTCTTCTTCCACTTGCTTTTCATTAAACAAGTAAGATTTCAATGTTCCCTCACATTGTTTGGAAACTTTGTACACCAAGTTATAAGCAGCTGTAGAAGTAACCTGTTCTTGCTTTAGAATAGCCAATAACAAAGATAAGATAGGCTGGAAAATAACATCACTTTCATTAATAATCAAAGCCATAATGATTCTCATGTAATTAGGAATATATTTGTCATGATCTTCATTGATAGAGACTAGGAAATGATGAAACATTTGTAGAATAAGATCATCACAATCATAATCAATCTTGAGAACACATGATCTAACCCATAGTTGAAAAACTCACCAATTGCAAAAACTCACCAAGCCCGGAAAATACGGTACGGAAAAAACTCGGCAAAAGTTCGGAAAAAACTCGGCAACTTAAAAAATTGCTTAAACTTCATTAAAAACATATTTTTTTTGCAAAATTCAAAGATAAGATGCATCCAATGAGTCAATAAAATGAGTAAATAGAAGAAACAAGCTGAATCTAGTTATATTTGATTGATTTGAAAGAAAATTAGATACAAAATCGCATCCCCATGTGGAATGCTCAATACGCTGATACTGATAGTCTGAAACAAAATGAAAATAGCAAATAGTTTTTGTAAAACTGAAAGTAAATACAACATTAATATATTTCAGCTTTTACAAATTCACATCTTCCTCTTCCCATGTCTAGTACTTCTCACTACGGGAGAGGGTGTAGTCGTAGGCATCTGCTATGGCTGCTCAACCTCCATCCTGGGTGTAGAGGCTACTGCTGGTGGCTCTGGCACTGCCAATGACTCCTCAGGATCATCCTCAATGTCATCCAATGAGAATGCAAATCCACCCCCCTCCTCCATTGCCTGTCGCTCAAAGTCATAGATCTCATCCTCGGAAAACAATGAAAGTTGATCATCTTGCCCTGTCCAATCATTGTATGGATCTATCTCATCCAAATTAATTGGATCATCTGATATTTCCTTAACCTGTTTTCTGCGCAACCGAAGATTATATTGCACATATACAAGGTCATTCAAGCGTTTTTGAGCTAGTTTGTTCCTTTTCTTTGTATGGATGGCTTCAAACAAACTCCAATTATGCTCACAATTGGACAAACTACAAGGCTGTGATAAGACACGGAGGGCAAATTGTTGGAGATGTGGGGCATTTCCACCCCAATTTGACCACCAAACATCTACAAAAAACAAATTAAGAGTTACAAGAGAACTTAGAAACTTAGAAAGGAAAGTCAAACTCAAAAGTTGAAAACATATTTTATCAAATTATCAATATTTGTAACTTGTAAATTTCAAATTTTATACCTGGTGGCTGATTGTGTATTGCTCTCTTTGCTAGCTCTAAAGAGAAGAGTGCACCCCTTTTTTCTCTATAACTTTGGATTTCATTAACAATGAGGTCTCCCGCATCAAGGTCAGGTGACATCCTTTGAATGCACTTCATGAGGCCCTCCATAACCTCTCCAGAAGGATCTGAGTAGGTGCTTGAATGGAAGAAATGAGGGTTCAAGAAGTACCCTGCTGCATGGAGGGGTTGGTGGAGTTGATGGTTCCACCTCCTGTCAATAATCTCCCAAATGGGATCAAATTTGAGGCTGTCCCCTTTATAATAATTTCTTATAGCCTCCTTGGCCCTATCCATGGCCTCATAAAGATATCCCATTGGGATTTTATCCCCATCCACCAAGCGGAGCACTCTAACCAAGGGCTCTGACACCTACAAATTACAATATAAAAATGCAAAAAGATTAGAGTTTCAAATTTACAATGAAAGACATTAAAAAATTTATTCAATTTGAATTCAAATTCAAAGTTTTGAAATTGAAGTTACCTTCACAATCTCTGCTGCCCTTTGTGCAAATTGGGTATCAAACACAATTTTTGACACCTTATCTCCTTCAGGCTTCTTCGAATAGGTTGAGTCCATCCATGGTTGACTCACAAACATTTGTTTTAAAGAAGTCAAAGAACTAAGAATGCTTTGCAACGTTAAGAAAATCGTTGCAAACCTTGTGACACCTGGCCTCACCAATTCTTTCCCATGGGTGTGCTCCCTCATCAAGCGAAGAACCCAAGGGTGATTGTAGATATATTTAGTGATCCTCCTCGCGTCCTCTACAACTGGTGTGACCCAATCTAGTTTTCCTATGTCCTCCAAAAGAAGGTCAAGGACATGGGCTGCACATGGTGTCCAAAAAATTGAGGGGTGTCTATCTTGGAGGAGTCTTCCTGCTGCCACATATGCTGCTGCATTATCAGTTATGATTTGCACAACATTTGCAATCCCCACCTCCATGCAAACTTCCTCCAACATCTTAGCCAAATTTTCTGCACTTTTTACAATGTGGGAGGCATCAATTGATTTTAAGAACACCACCTCTTCTTTGCATGCAACCAAGAAATTAATGATGGTACGGTTTTTTCCATCCGTCCACCCATTAGAAAGAATAGAGCAGCCATATTTTTGCCATTTTTCTTTTTGCTCCTCTACTGCTGCCCTTGCCCTTTCAGTTGCATTAGCAAGCAACCTACAATTACAAAGTGAAATAAGTACACAATTTTAATTTGTAAACAAAAAAAATAGCTTAAATTCATCATAAAATTATAAATTAAACTTAAAAAACATAAATTAAAGAACATAAATGATAAACTAACCTCCCACTCAAGTCCATGCGAGAAGGCGCCTTGTAGCCTTTTCCTGCAACTGTCAATGTGGTGACCAAATTCTGCCAGTAAGGAGAACTCGCCACATTGAAAGGGATATTGTTAAAATACCAAAAATCTGCACAAGCAATGTCTGCTTGCTCATGCACCTCCTTATTCCATCCAGTCGCCTCTAAGGAGTGTTGTGCACCAGGTGTGTTTCTAGGCACAAAATAACTATCCAACCGTGTAGGTCCTGCAGTTGCCCCTACCCCTGGTGCTCTACTAGAGGAAGATGAAGGGATGGAGGTCGAGGCGTTAACAGATTGCCTTGAACTTTGCACACGTGGGCCACGAAGAGAACCCACTATCTCCTGAGTAACATCATAATTATCATCCGACTCAATTGGAGCACCTTGAGAAGAGGCAATGGCTGTTTGCATTGCTGCTCTTGCCTTCTCTCTTTGCACTTTTTTTTCTTCTGCAGCTGAAAGTATGGCATTCATATGTCTTTTTATTTCTTTTGTGGTTTGAGGACATTCCTTAGCATCACGTTGAGGGATGCCTGCAAGGTGGTACTTGAGGTGATTGATGCCTCCACGATATACTTTTTTACATGGAATGCAATATACTGTGCCAGGTATGGGTCCTAGATAAGCATACTTCTAGGCAGGATCTCTAGCTCCTGGAGGACGTTTGCCTACAAATCCTGCAGGCACGGATGGGACAGAGCCTGAGGCAAAAGCGGGTTCAGAAGCCATTGTCAATTAATTATTAACCTACACAAAGTGAAAGTCAAAGCACAACTTGTTAGTTTTTGATAGAAAATTTAAAAACAAGCTAAATTAGATTAAATCAAAAGAGATTACTTTAAGTTTAAATTACTAAAAATCTATCACTAGATTCTAAACATTTTTATAACAAAAAAATTGGATTTAAAAAAAAAAATAATAAGTAGGGTTTCAAAAAAATGTGAAAAAATGTAAAAATCTGAAAATTACTTCAAACTAGTAAAAAATTAAGCTAATCTAAAAGATTGCAAGTATGTTATTCAACAAAAAAGAGGATTCAAAACAAAAAAAATAACTAGGGTTTTAAGAAAATTTAATAAAAATGAAAAAATCAGCAAAATATGTTAAAAAAATTAGAAAAATTCATAAAAAAATCTTGTTTTCATGAATCTAAATCTTGTTTTGATGAATCTAAATGCATTTAAATCATTTTCACACTACATTCAGATGATTTTTAAACATAGAACCAACAAGAATGAAGAAATTTAAAAAAAAAAAGAAAGAACAAAAAAAATGAGAAACCCTACCTGGAAATCAGATTTGCCTTCTAAATTCGATGTAAATGCCCTTCAAATCTTGTCTTTTGGATGTAAAATTGCTGCAAATGAGTGCACAATGCCTTAGAGATGTTTTTTGTTGAGTGTGGAATGAGAATGAGTGAAAAAAATAAACTTGAAATCACTTTTTAGCGGCTGCCTGGGCGTGTGAATGGTCGCGCGGGTTTTTATCAAAAACTCGCCGTACATTCTGGAAAAACTCGCCAAAAGTACGGCGAGTTTTTCTAGAATGTACGGCGAGTTTTCCAGGCGTACAATTGCCTGGAAAACTCGTTAGGCCAAAAAGCTCGCGAGTTTTTGGCGAGTCTTGCATCTATGATCTAACCTTTGCCATCAACTCTAAAACTTTAACCCTCTTACTGAAAAGACTTCTGATATCACATAACCCATTAAAGCTTTCAATGATCAATTGCATTATCTCCCTCATTTTGTCATCCTTATAAGGAACTTCAGGAGCTGTAATCCTTATAATTTCACTAAGGCAATGAGTAACAGCGAGTTTTACCTCCTTATCTTTGTATCTCAACAACTTGTGCTCACACAAGGAAGTCACTGTTGGAGTCATAGCTATTTGAATCAATGTGCAAGGAGACTGATCCACCATATGCAAACAATTATCTACTTCCTCCAATGAGCTGAGAAGAACATCTTTTGATGGAGACAAGCGTCCAAGTTTATCTCCTGTAATATAAAGTTTCTTGCCCACCTCTTTGTCACTCATTGAAGCCATGATTGACAACTGAAACTCAAAATTCTGAATTACCCAACAAGCTGGCAGATTTGAAATATTTACAATTGTTCCTACAATGCAAATATTTTGTCAAACAGTTTACTTGATTGCTATTTTGAGTTGATTCAGTTGGTATTAAATAGAAATGGCATACAATAAACTCTTTATATGAACTACTCATTAATTTCAGTAGTTTAGAATATATTCATCAATTGCTAGTACAAGGGAAATATAGAAATAATAACAACAATGTAATTCTGATCTCTGATAATTATATTCCAGAATGAGCACTTTTATTAACACATTTTAGAATTCACGGATATTACTTAATAATTAATACCTGACTTGGAATTGATTCAACAACCCTCCAAGTTATAAATTGAAGCGTTAATAAATAATATAAGTTGCTCTAGAAAGGTGGCAGCGCCATGGCCTGCAGTTAGCACCCATGGCTTACTCAGAAGCTGGTGGCTATAGGAAAAAGCCGATAAACTCCAAAGTCTGCCGTTATTCTTCCATTTGACTAATTTGACTTCTACATAGGAGTCTCATGCCCCAAGTAATGCCAACTCGATCCTATAGAAAACCCGCGGTGCACAGGAAGTGGCAACTGCCAAAGTTTGAATGCTCACGTTTCCCTTTTATTTGTCCCACATCTTCAATTCACACGACATTCAATGAAATGCACTTCCCACATAATATGCAGGTCGAATACTTCCGAAAGAGAAACCTGCGATAAGACTAAAGCCATGGGCCTTGAATACAAATTAATTCCACCAAGCCATAGACTTAGGATATGTTCTCATAAAATATATTAAAAATCTGCCTTGACTTGTCAACCGTTGAGTGTGTAGCTTAGCATTGGAATGGCGCCTCCCTTAAATGATTCGATTCAAATAAGGCATTGAGCTTTAAAGTGGGGAAGCTGCGATAAGAAGAAAAGTCCACGACTTCTAAGAATAATCCCCACGACTCTTCCAAATAATATATTAACTTTATATTCTATGTGCTATCGCTGAAGAAGGGAAGCTGTAATATAATCTTGTATATTGCACATATAAAATATCATCTGAAAACCATCCCGTAAACAATCTCAAAATCTTCCACTAGAATTTATCAAAAACCCCTATATATACTTTACCTTGAAAATCTGATCAATATGCCAGCAAGTTCATAATAAATTCTTTAAACCTTGAAATGAAGCTTATCTCTAAAATTTGTCTTCAAAGAAGACTTTTCAAATTTTGCCAACTTCGCCTGCAATTCATTTCTGTGCAAATTGAAATGCTGAATGGATTTCACCGTATCGGCTATGGAGGAATCTTTCACCACCGAACCTGATCTTTGCCGTAGGGTTTTGACTTTTTGTCCTAGGCTGTGCTTGAACAATCCTGTTCAATCTCTACAATTGTGGTTTTCAGAGAAATAACAATTATCCAATTCCTCAAATGAAACCCACAACCCTCTTTTATAACCTCCCAGGAACTTTTCGGAATTATATTATAAAACTCACTTTTTAAAATAATAATTCCTCATAAAAGTGACTTATAATAATTTATTTTTATTTGAGTCACTTCAATAAATAATTAGTTAATTAAATATAAATGCCCCAATTATTAATTCAGTACGAAATAATATTTAATTAATTAAATTAATGCTCATGGAGCTAGACGGAAATTGGGGACATTACATTTTAACAGTTGGAATTTTCAGAGGGGTTTTGGTTTTGCAACAAGAATGTCTTGTGTATGATCTATGCAAACTCAATACACATTTTCATCATTGTATATATGATAGTTTTCATGGGAAGCGTCTATACCTAACTTCTAAGCCAAACAGAAACTATAAATTTATATATTATAATTTTAAATTTATATATTTTATTATATATTAATATATATAGCCCTCCCCCTACCATTCCCAAAATTTTGGAAAATTTTTGCCATCCCCCCACTGTCCCCAAAATTTTGGAATTTTTTTTGCCATCCCTGGAAACCTGCTCCCTGTCCTGGAAACTTGGAGAAACACTGGATCTAGGTATTAACAATGGTCTTATAAACAGAGTTGTGCCAACCGTAGGAGATATCTCGAGGATAAAACTCTAAATTGTTGGAATTCAGATGTGTTATAACTATAAGCAGAGCTATAGAAGGAAATCATAATACTAATTGTAATATAAAGATAATTGTAGAATTTAACTGTAAAATCAATCAATGACAAAGAATATTGTAAATGTAGACTGTATGTGATCTCTATACTCAAGAAGAGTTAATAACATTGTGTTGTGGAAAGCTGTATGTTGCACACTCTACCTTAAGAGATATATGCATAGATGTGTGGAGGATGAAGCAACATTACAAAAGATAAAATTTTTGGACTTCTGTGTGCGACCCTTGCTTTTTGATGGTAGTGATGAACTGTAGGTCATACTTAGGGTGAAAAGTAAAGTTATTTATTTGTATTAGAAAGTTTATCAAATATGTGTCATATGACAATGACATTTTTGTGTCTTAGACAGAATTGGAAAAGAATAAAAGAGAGCTAGAATTATCTTAACTCTTAAGGTGTCATAAGGAGTTAGTAATAATGTTCTCAAATGAGGAACTCACAAGCATCTATGAACCTACAGAAAAGTCTGGTTATAAAATTGTTATAAGCCTACTGAGGAAAGGGATGTCTTGGAATGGTCATTTATAGATGCTCTGTGAAAACTAGTCCTTGGCTGAGTTCAGGGCCCAAACTGCCTTTGGAGGTTACTTGACTTGATTTCACCCATCTACAGAAAAGTCTGGTAATAAAATTGTTGTAAGCCTATTGAGGAAAGGGATGTCTTGGAATGGTTGTATATAGATGGTCTGCGAAGACTAGTCCTTGGCTGAGTTCAGGGCCCAAACTGCCTTTGGAGGTTACTTGGCTTGATTTCACCCATCTACAGAAAAGTCTGGTAATAAAACTGTTGTAAGCCTATTGAGGAAAGGGATGTCTTATAATGGTTGTATATAGATGGTCTGTGAAGACTAGTCGTTAGCCGGGTTCAGGGCCCAAACTGCCTTTGGAGGTTACTTGGCTTGATTTCACCCATCCAAACTGCCCATGGAGGTTACTTGGCTTGATTTCACCTGCCCAAACTGCCTATAGAGGTAACTTGGGTTGATTTTACCCATACTTTTAGTTTCTTTTTTGTCTCACGTACTTTCTAAAAAAATGGTATTTCAACTGTAATAAAGTTCAGTTTGGGCTCTTCTGTTAGATTTTGGTGTTGGTTTCCTTTGTTGTCTGAATTCTGGAGCTCCCTTTTTCTGTGATTTCAGATTTCAGTCTAAAAACATTTAAAATAAAAAAAATCAAAATTGAAATCAGATATTCAAATTATAGTTCAAGTTTCAAATCTTTAATTCAGATGTTTCTTAGTCTTTGTTAGAGTAGAAAAGATTATTGGGTAGTTATATCAGAAGAGATCTGGCAATGATACAACATTATTATTATTTAGGATAAATTTCAAATTTGCGGTCTTTCTATTTTAAAAATAGACTTCTAGCTGTTTCCTAGATTTTGGTTCATACCACGTAGGATCACTGTTTCATTGGATAGAATGATAGGACTTGATCTGTGTATTTCTACTTTAAGAATGCTAAAGAAAATGGTTAGAGACCATTTTGAGTCTCTGGAAAGGCATTCATTTTTTCTTTTTTCTGTGTTATTATAATAGATCAGCCATAGAAATGAGATCAGAACCTGGTGATGGGCAAATACCTTTACATAAAGGGGAATCTTTGTGGAAACATGAGAGATCATCAATGCAAAGCTCAAAAAGGGCTGGAAAAATTAGGCACCTAGCATTAACCCCTATATTGCTCTGGATATTGTCTGATAAATCCGTTTTCTGTATGGAAGTGATCCTAGACTGTCTAGTGGAACCTCATAACAGCCGAAACTGGAGAATCAGATATACCAAGAGCATGAACCGTCTCAATGATTACTCATCTAAGGAACATCACAAATACCTCTTTCAAAAGTCAGTAAAACAAAATATATTTTGCAGATGTTTGTCAAGATTCCTCAATAAAAGATAGAAATTATAGAGGAAAAAAAATCCTCAGTGAATGGAATATGCCCAAAGAGTAAGGATAGGATCCACTGACAGAGAGTCTTTCCTAAACTTTGATTGCCTTCTGGCTCTAACTCCTCTGTTTCTACCAATTCCTTATTTGACTTTACGTCTGTCTTTTTCCTGCCAATTATTGTCTTGTTGTGGTTTGATCTCTTTTTTGATCTACTGTGCTTCATTGTGTTTACTCCCTTAGACCAATGACTCTTCTTTACCCCTCTTTTAGCTGTATTTACTCTCCTATTCTTTTTCCTTGTGGGATGGTAGAGTTTAATAAGTACTTGATATGTCGGCTAGTGTTGTGGTTGTCTTAGCCTCAGAGAAAGATCATAAAAGACTACTACATTGTCTTTTTTCCATTTTAATCTTACATGCTTTAATTCATAGGATAATGTGTACTTTCAATAGAAAGAAGATTGGTGTGGAGATTAAACCCATTGTACAAAAAATAAGGATTGTTTGTGTCAGAGGTCTGTTTGGCTTGGTCTCGACTCTCATTAATATGCGATGCCTTTGGTTTGGGTTCATCTTACTAGTATGTCCCGTTAGTTACCACATGAATCTAGAAAGTTCTTTCTCAAAGAAATGCTTTATTGCTCATTGTTGCTTTGATTCTTGTCTAGATTATTGCACACGTGTTGCATTGAGTTGCAGGTTTTTAATTCCTGTCAAATGTCTAATCTAACTTATTTGAAGTCCTTTTGAAGAAGGAATTTTTACAAATGGCATATTATGATATTATTCTTGTGCATTTTGTGTAGGTTGGTGGAGTGACTCCCAAAAAAGGGGGAACAGAACACTTGGGTCTTCCAGTTTTTAATAGTGTTGCAGAAGCAAAGGCCGAAACCAAGGCAAATGCATCTGTCATTTATGTTCCCCCTCCATTTGCTGCTGCAGCTATTTTGGAGGCAATGGAAGCTGAGCTGGACTTGGTTGTTTGTATTACTGAAGGCATTCCCCAGCATGATATGGTAAAAAGATTTATGGTCTTTTATTTATTTTTTGATAGGTAAATATTATTTTATTGATAGCAAAAAGAGATTTACAGCATGCCCATTAATGGCAGAATTTTCCAGAGACTCCCAACATACACAGCTATCCCAAACCACCCAAAATGAATACCCGAGTACGAAGCCTGAACCCCAGACCAGCAACCAGCAATGCCAACACCATCTTCACCAATCTGCTGGAAACACCGAGAGCAAAAAAACTGATACGTGGAGACCCCTCAACCCAAAAGCACCGAACATGCCTGTCATCCAACCAAAAGAACGGGGATGTCCCATCCTCAATTACACCACTGCCTTCGAACGATTTCCAACCAGCCAGGGGCTGTACAAGCCGTCCCATCCAAAACAACATACAACACATTTAGCATTAAATGCCCACACATCACAATATACCTCTGCTGTCACCCTCCATAATCGCGTCCGCCAGGCACTATGCTGTCTACCCCTGATCACCCTGCAGCACCAAAGACCCAAGACTCTCCACCTGGCAGCCACGCAGAGGGAAGGCCTCAGCCATGTCCCACACCATTCCCTCAATCCTTGTCAACGAAATCCCATCTGCACCCTCGTTAGCCAACCTGTCCGCCATTTCATTAGCCTCTCTAAACACATGCTTCACAGAGAATTTTGAAAAACCTCTAGCCACCTGACTTGCCATCTCTAATAGAGCTTGAAGTCTCCAATTTGCCATCCTACCCTCCCGAAAGGCTTGTATGACTACCAACGAATCTCCCTCTATTTCAACCTTTTGAAGATTCAAGCGTCTGCACAATTTCAAACCACTTATTAGCATACGAAGTTCAGCCACTGAGTTTGTACCTACCCCAAGGGGTTCTGACTTCTCAGCCACCACTACACCCGAGTCACCCCTTATGCAACAACCCAAAACAAAAATGCCCGGATTTCCCCTTGAGGCACCATCAAAATTCATTTTATGCCAACCTTTCCTAGGTGGAGACCATTTGGCATTATTTCTTCTCGTCTTCTTCCCTTCACTCTTGGATTCACCAGGCTTGGGGATATCCGAACCAAACCAATCCTATCTTATTCTGGCATCCCAATTTGTGAAGCGCCAACCATCATTCTTCTTTGCAGCCACTCTCCCATTCATTACTTCCACCATTGCTGCTTCCAACCGATTTAAGAATGCAGGAAACATCCTTGCCTTCTTCGAGAATAATCTCCGATTTCTCTCCTTCCATATTTCCCAGACGACCAAGGAAGGGCTGATAATCCACAGTTCATGATACAACGACTCCTTGCAAAGAACTGGCCATGCCGTAAAGAAAGAACGAATGTCATTCGGTAGAGCCCCACTCCAACCCAACCTGGCGCAAAGCCACCACCAACAGGCTTGAGCAAAAGGACACCTCTCCAACAGATGATCAACATCTTTCTCCTCCCTTTTACACATTACATACCGCAATGGACCAGCATACCCCATTTTCTTGAATCTATCCGCGGTAAGAATCCTTTTTTTAAAGGCAACCCACACAAAGGTCCCTGCTTTAGGGAGGCAAGCACTATCCCAGCATAAGTGCAAAGGGAGGGAGGGGGGAGCCTCCTCCACCACCTGCGTTTTGTATCCATCCTGAGCCACATACTTCCCCGAGATGGAGCTCACCTAGATCAAAGTGTCTTCCCCATCTCTAAGAGTCACCACTCTACCTTCCAACTCTTCACACAAAAGTAAAACATCTTTCGGAGAAAGCAATCTCGAATCCACTTGACGCCATTCAAACTTCTGAACGCCCTCAATTAGTCTTACCTCCATATAATCTTGCACATGAACACCCCAAGCGTGTGAAAGAATCTGCTTTGCTCGCTCCAACCCCAAGCAGCTGTCTAAACTTGGATAGCCACCCCACGAATCTTCCCAAAATTTGGCTTTTCTCCCCTCTCTTATATCCCAAGAAAGATTGTCTAGAATGATATGGTGACACACCTTCATAAAATTCCACACCCTAGAGCCATTTGGAAGGTTGGCCGCCAAAAGAATGCTCTCAACTCTGTCATCCTCCAAATATTTACATTGTAGAATCCTTGCCCATTTCGCCTAATTGCGTGTAAACATACCTTATACTAGCTTCACCCCCAGAGTCTTATTCTGTGTCAATAAATCTTTCAACCCTACACCACCCGAGCCTTTAGTTTTGCAAATCGTATTCCAAGCTATCAAGGGAAATTTCTTCTGCTCTGAGACACCCTGCTAGAAAAATCTTCACATACACTAATTGATCTAAGCAACCTTGCAATTTGGAAGAGCCAAGCATGAAAGGAGGTAGATAGGGAAGGCCGAAATCATGGCCTTCAACATTACGATTTGCCCAGCCCACGTAAGCCACTTACTCCCCCAAGAAGAAAGCCTGTTGTTCACCTTGTTTAACAAGGGATCCCATAACAAACCTGTGCAAACTCCTTTCACTAATGGTAGAACCAAATATGTCATAGGTAGCTGCCTGTTGATGTGTTTTCGTGACCGCACCAACGCAGAATAAAGTCGCCAACGACCACCCTATTCTCTCTTGATCAAAGTATTCTGCACGCTAAGATTGCGAGAAAGTTCGTGCATTCAACTCCAAGGTTCCTTTAGTGCGAATAGGCTTAGTTGGCTCAATGTGATTTGCTGGTATTTCAAGGGGACTTACGGAATTGTTCGGCAGCAGAGAAAGGAATTCAAATGCTCGAAAGATTTGTCTATGAAGTGCGGGTTTCCTATTCTAACTAGAAAGTACTGAATTGAAATGGTGTAAGGTTTAGAAAGTCTAAATCTATTCTAAGGCGTGGGACATGGCAATCAATTCTCACAAGCTTCAACCAGGCTCTGCTTTGCCTCACTTCGGACAGCCTCCACAGAACCGGTGCAATCTTCAGAGGAGTAGCTCAAGGTGTTGAGATCATAATTCAGCGAAGACACCGTCACAGCGATGCATACCAGCGTGTGAATCACAAGCGAAGTTAAGTGCGTGATGTTCGGTTGACCGCAAAGCGAACTCACCATCAGCGAGCCCACTAGTGGTATGGATGGCGAAGTTTGCTCAAATTGAAGACCACATTCTACAATTAACATCTACTTGCATGGAATGAAAATTATACTACTTTGAACTATTTTATGCTACCATTTGAATCGGAAGGACGAAGAAACCTTGCTAGCTACTCACAACAAAGACGAAATTCACCATCAATGAAAAACTCTTGTATTGAGAGAGTGTTCACAACAATTTCTTACAAAGTTTTCAAGGGAAAACTTTCCCTCTTCTTCAAACTACACTATCAATCTATACTAAGCTACTTCTAAGTTATCACCTAGCTGTCTCTCTATTCTAATCTCTATTGTCTAACTTCTACCTCTATGTCTAATGAGATACAAATGAGGGGGACTCCCCCTTTTATAGTTGGCCAAGTCCAATGGACGGCTCAGATTACAATCGGCTGGATGGCCAGGATTGTGCCACCTCAGCCCTAAACAAGATTTGCCCTAAAAACCGCCACCAAGAGGAGTGGGGTAATAAATGAGCCATTAATGGCCACCATCTTCTAGAAGATTCCAGCTTTGAAATGCGTTCACACTGCTTTGTTGTTCGCGTTCAGCCAATTCTGTTGATCGCTTGGAGGAGGGTAAAAGAGTCTCTAAGATTGCCTCCTCAGATAATAAAATTTGATAGAATATGGAGTTCAACTGCTCTTGATCTTCTTCTTGACGTTGTTCTTCAACTTTGCTCGAGCTTCCATTCTTTGTCACTTGAGTTATACTAAGTCTCAACACTTAGCCATTTTCTTGCAACTTTCTTCCTTTGAGGTTGAGATGTTGTCTTGAATCACTTGTTTCATCACTCTAAGTCATCACCACTTGGTCTTGACGTTCCTCCTGCAAAACAAGCAAGGAGAAGGGTATCAGAACACTTCATAACATAAATTCACTCTACTTACCTGATTTTCACGCTCTAACTTCCAAGCGTTCATTGCCTTCACTAGCCAACTTGGCGTTCAAATTCTTCATGCCTTAGCCAAATCCCATCATCCTCAAGGACGTATCACCTTGCATTCCGCCTGGCGCATACTTCACTCTGATATTTCATCCAACTCAGGTTCGAGAAAAATCCTTTCATCAGGAATTTGATGAAAAATCATCTAGGCAATCATTTTCAAATTCATCGGCCAAGGCATTTTATCTTCAACAACATCATTTATTCCTTGCCTTAGAAAAATTTTCAAATTTCCCTTAGGAAATTCATCAACCCGGTGCCCATAAAAAATATCCATCCTGAAGGCTTGGCGAAGCACGAAAGACTTTAAAATCCATGGGTATTGATCTTCAATACCCATAAGAGAATTTTCTTCAAAACGCGTCGAATCCATGGGTACCCAACGAACGGGTTCATTTAATTTTCTTGAATTTTGAACCTTAGAAAATATTCTTTCATCAAATTTTTTCTTGTTCTTTGATCCTGGAGTATTTCTTTGCTCTGACTTGGAATTTTTTTTATTGTCCCTGCACTGCCAACATCTTCTGACTTCATCACTGGCAATCCTGCTCGTGCTCCAAGGAGAACTTCATCACCTTCATGTCCAGGCGTATTTTCTAAGGAAGAAAATATTTTGCCTTAGAGAAATTTTAAATCACCTTGCATTTTGAAAATTTGCCTTAGAAAATTTTATTCGTTCGCCAGTGGTGGAAATTTCATCAACTTCACTTAGAAATTTTTTTTATTCATGAAGGCACCTGTCATGGAGGATATTTAATCCCAACGCCTGGCACATCCTTTATTTTATTCACCACCTTGTATTTTATCTTCACCCTTACCTTAGGCGCACCTCACTCTTGGAAGGAATAACTAGCCACGCCTAGCAACACTTTCATCTCCCCCTTCACGTTACCTTGGCGCACTTTATACATGTAGTGGGATATTTTTTTAAACTTCAACGCCTAGGCCATATTTTTCATTACTTAGCACTTTCAACGCCTTACTTATCACTCACCAACCTATACTCTTTAGGCGCACATCACACTTGGAGGGGAGTATTAACCACACCTTAGCTTATTCATCCCTCACTTGGCATTTTCAATGCCCTCAACTCTTGTCTTCACATGGCCCCATTTGGGCGCATTTTCCCATGCAAGAAGGATGAAGATTTGTTGACTTGTTGACCAGCTTGAGCGCATTTAGCAAGGTGTGAAGGATAAAACTTTTACCACGCCTCCAACAAGTGACCCTTGGGCTTCCTCATTTTGTCCTTACATGCCTCTATTTGGGCACATTTTGCACCTCATGCAGGATGAAAACATTTGACTTCTTTGACCCTTTCTTTCCTTGGGCGCATTTTGCCAGTGGAGGAGGATAAAACATTTGAATTTCTTTGACTTGAGTGGGAAGTGGGCGCATTTTCACATAGCTGCAGGATGGGCGCATTTAGGGGGGGTGAGGATGACGAACTTTTAACTTAGAATATTTTTCAATCTTCATCAGCTTCCCTTGGGCGCATTTTGGCTAGGTAGCAGGATGAACATCAACACTTAGAAATTTTCAAGCATGAGACCTTGCCTCTTCATCAAGCAGGGCGCATTTAGCCATAGCTACAAGATAAAAAAACGTTGACCCCTTTGACTTTTATGCTTCAAAGGTGCATTTTGGCTAAGCAGGAGGATGAGTTTTTAACTTAGAATTTTCTCCATGCCTCTACCACCTTGGGCGCATTTTCAAGCAGTGAGCAAGACGAAACCAACACTTAGCCATTTTTTTCTTGTCCTTGCTAGTTTATCCATGCCCTGCTATTTATAGTAAGCCCTCTTGATTTTTGCATCTCTGAAGCTCAGAATGATTTGAAATTTCAAACACTGCATCCGCACAACCTTGTTGCATCCGCACAACCTTGTTACCCTGTTGACACTGCTATTTTTAGTCGGCCTGCCATTTTTAGCCCATTTCTGAAGGTGATTTACTATAAATAGTAACTGCTTGCTTCTGATAGCTCCATTGCTCCGATTGACTTGAAATTTGAATGATGTGCTCCTCACCACGTGACCTGCCTGCTGGCATCGGCGCATGCAACTGATTTGCTATTTTTAGCCTGTTTCCAAAATGACTTACTATAAATAGTAAGTACTCCGTTTGACTTCAAATTTTACCAGCAGATAGCCTGAAGGATGCTAATCGCGGTGGTTTACACCGGTTTTTGAAAATTCTAACCTTTTACCCCTCTTTTCAGGCCCCGAAGCTGGAAACCCTAATTTGCTTTGCATGCGTATCAAATGATCTCTGTTTGTCTTTGTTTCTGCTGCATTGCGATCAGCTCGTGATTCTGAACTGCTGGGAGGCGGCTGTCGGGATGCACTTGCTAAAAATAGTAAGTTCCTCGCTGAGTGATTATCTCCATTTGCATGTCATACCACTGCGAAGCTCTCGAAAAACCCATAAAGAATCATTCGACATGCAAAAGAAACCCTGACATGCAAACCCTAAAAATAGCCTCGGAAGACTGAATTCTGAAAGTTGTTGTCTCGTTTTGCATGTTATACCATCGCGAAGGTCTTGAAAAACCCAGAAGGAATATGCCGACATGCAAAGGAAAACTCTGCATCTAAGCCCCGAAATTCGCTCCAGAAGCTGAACTGCTAAAAATAGAAAGTCACCTATTTCAGTTCAAATTTTGCGCACGAGCAGCCTGATGTGCTCCAAATGCAGTGTGATTGTCGGAATTTCAAAAATGCTGACAGATTGCCTGTAATTGCACACTTACTAAAAATAGTAAGTACCTCAGAATCTGATGAAAATTTGCTGAGAGTCTGTTGGAAGCACACTGACAACAATGTTAAGCTCTATTTGCAATTTATTCACTTCGTTTGATCTTGGACTGACTAGGAAAGCACAAACCCTAATTTTCCAAACTTGGCCAAATTCACATTTAAATTCAATGGTGGGCACGTCCCGAGAAAGACAGAAGGCAGAAAAGAGAGACAACAACAAAATGACCAAAAAACAAACCCAAAATTAGGGGGGTCCCCCATTTGCAATGGGGCGATGTGTGAAAAAGGTCACAATACTGCCCAACCTTGAAATTCAGACAATTCGCCAACTGTGCACCCACCCTAGGATCAGTATTAAGGAAAAAAAATTCGGATTTCTCTTCACTTACCTTTTGACCTAAAGCCTCTGAATAGTTTGCCAAAATCCTCTTCAAAGTTGATACATCCTGTAAGTAAGGCGTGGCGAAACATAGTGCGTGTCATCAGCAAATTGTTGATGAGACACCACCGACAATCTAGTGGTCACCTGAATTCCCTTATATCCTTTGCTCTCCACAACTTTCTTCAACGAACGACCTAAGGCCTTCGTGATCAAAATGTAAAGAAAAGGTGATAAGGGATCACCTTGGCACAGACCCCTAGACACCTGAAAGAAGCCAGATGGCTCCCCATTCACCAAAATTGAGTACTGCAGATAAGAAATGCATGTGAACATCCAAGAAATCCACACTTTATCAAATCCAAACACCTTGAGAACCAAGCATAGAAAGCGCTAGTCTACCATATCGTATGCTTTTCTAATGTCCAACTTTACTAACATACCCGGACGACCACTTGCTTGTATTGAATGTATCACCTCCTAAGCTATAATGATCCCATCAAAGATTGATTGCCCCAAAACAAACCTCGATTGCTCCTCTAAAATTAGTCCCGGAATGATGGCTTTCAGTCGATTGGCCATAGCCTTTGCTTGGATTTTGTAAAGTGTGTTGCATAATGCAATAGGATGAAACTCATCAAGAGGATGGTTTCTCTTTCTTTGGGACTAAAGCCAAGAAAGTGTTATTCACCTCGCGGAGCAGCATGATAGAGGCCCGAGATTCTTCCAAAGCATCCAACACCTCAGCCCCAATTATATCCCTGAAGGTTTGAAAGAAGCATGCAGGAAAGCCATTCGGTCCTGGCGCCTTATCCGGGTGAAGTTGGAACACTGCTTGCCTCACCTCCTCCATCGAAAAAGGACTAAGAAGAACCCTATTCTGATCCTGCGTCACCAGTGATGGAATCCCAATCAACAATTCTTGTTGTAGCCCTCTATTCGAGCCTTCCCAATTATTGAGAATGTTTTGAAAATAGTCTACCGCCACTTTTGCCACCTCCTCCTGTCCCTCAACCAGGCCCCCGTCCAACTTCTTTAGACTTGTAATTCTATTGATCTCCCTTCTCGCCCATGTAGAATTATGAAAAAACTTTGAGTTGCGGTCCCCTTCTTTAACCCATGTTTCTTGAGATTTTTGGCCCAAAAAATTTCTTCTCTTGCTAGAACCTTAGCCCAGTCCTTTAGTAGTTTTTTCTCTTCCAAAAAATGATCCTCACACATACCAGCCATCATAACTTTCTCATTTACTTTCCCAAGCTATTCCTCAAGCCTTCGTTTTTCTTCAAAAATGTTACTAAAACAATCACGACTCCATTCTTTTATCTTCTACTTCAGACCCTTCAGCCTGCACACAATTCTAATAGACCTTTGCCTTCCACCACCATCCCATTCCACCAATCTGCTACCTTCTGAGGGAATGAAAGATCCTTGAGCCACATCTTCTCAAACTTAAACAAGCAGTGCATTGCTTTCCTTTCCCCTAATATTTCCAAAGTTATTAGATAGTGATCCGAACGTGAGAAAGGTAATATGCTTCCTTCCTGCGAAAAATGGAAAAGACGAGAGATCACCAAAGAAGAAAAACGTGTCCAGTTTCTTTGCAATGCCGTTGAAACCCAACCTTCTATTCGTCTAGGTGTAAGAGCCGATTGACAGTTGCACTTCCAACAAAGCATTTTGATTCACAAAATCTTCAAAATCTGATTGGGATTGAAGCTTCCTCATTACCCCACCTCGCTCGTCTTCAACTCTCAATATCGCATTGAAGTCCGCTCCCAGAATGCACCACGAATTCTTCTACTCCTGCAAAAAACACCCCATGTCTCTCCAAATCTTCCTCTTTTGGGTGCAACTTGAGGGCCCATAAACATTTATAAGAATGAAGTTAAGATCCGAATGCAAACTTTTCACCTTGCATGCCAACCACCATCTACTAGCCACTAATTCCTCCACTTGTACCATATGAGAGTGCCACATGGTCAGGATTCCACCTGATGCTCCACTTGATTTAGTCATTGAAAACTGCCAAACCTTCAGCTTTGACATCAACCTCCCATACTCCTCGTTATTCAACTTTGTCTCCTGAATGATCGCTACCTCTACCGATTTGTCCTCAACTAAGCGTCTGAGTAGATGCTGCTTGTTAGGGGCATTTAAGCCCCTAACATTCCAACTAATCAACTTCATTGCTCCTCGGGAAGGGAGCAACCCTTCCCTAATTTGAGATGCCAAGTTATTTTTTGCTGGCCAGCAGACTCCCCTGCCAAAGATCTTTTTTCCTCATTCGTTTTCCTCCCTACCCTCCTCCTTTCACCACAATCTGGCGTACACTTCCCATTGCCTTGCTTTTGTACTCCCTGTTTCTTCTTTACACTAGTTTTAGAGGCTATCATTACACCAGAATCCAATTCCTCCAACTGCTCTAGAATTCTAACTGATACTAACTCCTCCCTCTCTTGTAAATCAACAAGCAAAGCTCCTTCAGACATCGTAGTATGCTCCTCCCATGGCGCTTCCCCATACAAAATCATTTGTAAGTTTTGCTCATCTTCCCACTCCTTGTCCTCCCATACCTGATCAGAGTCTTTTCCTTCTTGACTTGGCCCCACCGCTTCCCCCGCAAGCTCTTTGAGTTTGTTCCCCACCTCTAGAATAGTTTCTCATTCACTGATTACCTTTTCCAATCTCTTATCCCCTTCATTCTGATCATTTTTAGGATCAACCACCTGATTACTATTTTTCGTTTAGAGCCAGCCCCAAAGGTTTGCCTCCCTTATCTAGATTTGGCATTCCTGTGTCCGAAGGAGTCTTCCCCTTCTCTTGCGCCTCCTGCAATGACATGGAGCTTTTATGCTCCCCCAACTGCCTTTTTGATGAGCCTTCATCCGATTCTGCAATCTTTTTCCCTTTCTGGGCCATATTGTTCACTGCCTTGTAACCATCTCTTTCCCACATCTTCAGAATAGTCGACTAGCATTGAGACCAATTCCACCCCACTTTCTGTAGCCATGATTCCCCATTATGAGATAATTTTATCCCGTCCCACCGCTTTCTCCAAGGAACCACCTCAATTAGCACTCTCATCTTGCCCTCGTTCCCGTCCCTTAGGGCAGCTTCATCCACCCCTAACACTGGTCCCAAAGCCGCCCCAATATGCTCCAGTGCCGCTTTTGACCAGTGCTCCGAAGGGAGATTTTCAAAGTTCACCCAAACATGCATGCCATCCGGAGTGAATGTCACAGGGTCAAAGTGCCGTACCCAATTCATAAAGTAAAAGCCGTTTCCTTCCATTGAGAGATGCTTCGCCGCTAAGATTTCCAATTTAAACTCAGAGGATTTGCATTGGACCAAGAAAAAACTATTTGCCAAAAATTTAATGCTTACTTTTCCTGGCCATTTTCCCTCCCACCATTGCCGCTTTCGGGATTTTGTGCAATTATCCCCCCACCACTTGGCCGAGATTGCATTGTCTTCCAAATTGAATCTTAGGGATTCAGTTATGATTGATGGGATCTCCAAATCGATGCAATCATTCTCTTTGGCCACCTTTGGTGAGCCTTGCATTGAGAATCCTTGCCTGTTCGCTGGCAGAAAATCTTGATTGGCCTTTGTACTCTTTTCCACCCATCTCTATTGGATGCCTGGACTCTCAAACTTCCCCTTTCCCAACTCTCTACTTCTATCCGGGATTCATATTTCTTTGTTTATTCCGGACTCCCCTGAGAACCTCATTATGCCTTCACCTCCCATACCTAGAAGGCAATCTGTTCCTTTTCCTTGATTTGTGCCATGGGATAGATCCCAGCCGCTCACAACGCCAACCTGAAATCCATGGAGGATCATGCCGCCTAGGGTTCCTCCTAATCCTGCCAGTCCTTGGCTTGTTAAAACCTCGGCCTCTATTTTCCCGAGTTCTCCTCAAATTTCTTCCCCATTGCTCCTCCTTGTCATGCACAGGATTCTGTCTTCTATCCTCCTGAAACTGCGGTGCCTTTCTGATCCTATACTGCAACGATGGCCACTCCTGCTCTGCATCCCTAGCCCACGATGCAGCATCGAAATGCCGGAAACCCTCGTGTGCACCCATTTTTTTTTGTAAGCAGCACAGTTTTCATTCATTTGATTTATGGCTTTTTATTACTTATGTGATCTTTTCTTAATTTTCCTTGGTCTATGAGATTCTAGGTTAAGTTACTTCATACTCAAAAAGGTTTTATCATGACACCTCTGGAGGGAAAAGTATTAGGACACAGTCAAATAATGTGTTTCTGGTCAATTTAGATCCTATAACTTTAACCTCAGTAAACCAGAGTATTTCCAATTTTGGTTGATAACACATTTTGTTCTGATTGTTATTAATTATCAAGAACAGACTTACTTTTCTTGTTTTATTTGGTGTGTTTTTGTAAACACTAGTTTTGTATAATCATCTTTCAGAACTGTTTGCATTTTTTTGAAAATGGCATATTATTATTTCTTTCTCACTACAGCTGAGCACAATGTAATAATATAGCAAGCCTGTCCTTTCAAAGCAATGTACTTCAGTCCCTTTCTTTCATGCTTTCATTTGCATGCGTGCTTCTCATGGCTGATATTCATGATTGTGAACTTGGGTCCTTTTAACCTAATTTGATTGTTGGTAAATCTCAATTATCTTTTTTATTTTTTGTATTTTGTATACATTCAAATGCTTGTTCCTTTTTTTCTGTTTGTTTTATACCATATAGGGGACTTCTTAGTACATTTCTGTGGTTGTCTGGACATGTTCAGGAAGAACGAAAGAAATATCAATAACCACAAATGATCAAGACTAGTAAGTCAATGTGACTTAAAAAATAAAACTAACTACATGAGAAATATTATGGTAAAATTACTCTAGGTTATGAAAAGCAAGTAGGATTTCAGTAATAAAGAAATGCAAGCGGAAACAAAGTGCTGATCATTTCTGCCTCCTTGACTGATTTTGGGAAAGGAACTTTATTTATTAAGCACAAAAAATAATATCACTTTTATGTATTTAGAGTTTCCTGTTGAACGTATGGATTAGTTGATTCTATATTGGAAAAACTAAAAGAGTCAAAGACTAATTGGTGATAGTTGATATGGTTTCTAGAGTTACCCATTTTTGTTCTATAAATATGAATTGCCGTTTTAAGCAAGGCATCTGTCTTTCAATACTTAAAACTAGGGTATTTTTAGAAGCATGATGCATTCAGCCTCATTGCGGCAGATAAGAGCCATGTTTTTACCAGTTGCAGAGAAGAACCATGTTTTTACCAGTTCTGTTTTATAATTTATTAATTAAAAATTCTTATTTTAATTATTTTGCTAGTGGACTTTTAAGTTGTGAGCATAATGCATTTGCTCTCATTGCTCAAGCCTTCTCTTTTCTCTTGAATTTAAATGTAAATTTAATCCTTTTTGAAGCTCTCCTAGCATTTAGTGTTGAACACTCTCTAAATAACACTGCATCAAAATTTGAAACTCAATTTGCAGCTGCCAAGATTTAGAATATGTACCATCTTTGATTCAATGTGTACTGAAGTATCTTTATTAAAGTGGACCATTAGTTTCAGTAACCATTTTCCGAGTCAAGTTTTTAACATTTTCAATAGCTTGCAATTACTGGCATCTGAAAATATATGTACAGTAATTTTACTTGTGCACATTATCTATTTTTTTTCTCATGAGTATTTTAATGATCATAAACTTACTAAAACAATTTAATATTTAAATGATTCCAAAGAACCCTTTTTAATTCTGATTAACAGGTACGTGTTAAAGCAGCCCTCAACAAGCAAACTAAGACTCGACTTATTGGACCAAATTGCCCTGGAATTATCAAGCCTGGCGAGTGCAAAATTGGTATTATGCCTGGCTATATCCACAAGCCAGGCCATATTGGCATTGTTTCCAGATCTGGCACACTTACATATGAAGCGGTATGACAGAATAATTATCTAGAACTTGTAACTTTGTCAAGTCTGATTTAGAGTGTTTTGTACTTATTTTCTGTTTAAATTGGCAGGTTTTCCAAACAACTGCTGTTGGCCTTGGGCAATCAACGTGTGTTGGAATTGGGGGTGATCCTTTTAATGGGACAAATTTTGTTGATTGTTTAAAGCGATTTGTAGAAGACCCTCAGACTGAAGGTATTTTAGTACTACTGTTTTCTTCTTGTCAGGAGATGTTTGAGACTTTGAGTTTCTCTTACTAATGGAATCCAGTCAATAATATTGGTAACTTCTCTGTTTATACACATAACAATAGTAGAAAACAATTTTACAAGGTTGCATCATGCATGGATGGGATCCATAAACAAAGAAGACTGCAGTTATATAACAGAAATATTGTTTGGTCCAAAAATAGCCAGAAAAAAAGCACTGTAAACACTTCAACGTAGCTGAAATTGGATGTTAATGATAGTAATACTGTGAGATCCCAATGACGATATATGAAAAAGGCCTGCTAAAAGTGTGGCAACAACCTGCTGTTACAAACCAGGTCTGCCCTGTTATTAATCTCTTCTTTCCTTGATCTGATCTGCCCTGATTTTTCAATACAGAAATCTGAGCGTAAAAGTTAAAATTATGTTTCAAAGGACTAGGGCTGTAAAATATCAAAGAGTGATGCAGGAGAAACATGCCCTTATGCATCAGGCAATAGTAGATTAGGTTAGCAACATTATGGAGTTAAACTTAAGAGCATGGGCAGCCAAAATCATTTTTTGTATATAACTCGTAGTGGTGATCTAGGAATTTAAAATCTGTTAAGCTATAAAGAATGGAATATAGAGGAAAAGTTTTGTTTTACTGGAATATTCGTCTGGGAAATCTTTGGCTTCTAATTATGTTTGAAAATGAAGTCTATGTCTTTGAAAAGCAGAGAATCTGACATGCAAATGCTGATGTATATCCACTCTGCAATGTCAAACTATTTTCTAACTGAACATAAACTATTACAAAATCTGTTCATTTTGAGTGTCGTTGAACCAATATATAAAATATGAACAAGATATTTATGAAAAATTACAATGCCTTGCAGCACTTCCTTATCTAAAGGAACATAAACCTTATTGCAGCATTTACAAAAAATATCTTTTATTGCATATCAAACTGTTTGGTGAAATTCCAGTACTATTCCTAATTGACTTTACCGAGCAAGGTATGAAAATTAAGTTCAGTCCAACTTCATTTCAAAGGAAGGTAGGATTGCCAAGTTTATCCTTGGAGGCTTGAAGCAGTAGGGATGATGCATTTGTCCCAAAGTGCAGTCTGTGATAGACTACTTGCATAAAGCTGCAAAAATAAGGCACATACTCAGGCATTGAGTCCTAGTTATTGTCACTTTTAACCTTAGTCTCCATATCTTTTTCATGTGCATGACATAAGTAACTATATGTAGTAACTTTATTATTTTACCTTTCCACCATTATATCCTAAATTTTTATAATCTTAAAACTATTATGAATCTTCTTTGTGTTAAAGTTCAGCCATAATAAACAGATTCTGCACTAAGCAAAATAATCGTAACTGCAAACCAAAACTTCAATCAAAACAAACAAACAAACTTGCGAACACACACTGCTGAAAATAGTTCAAACTACAAACAAAAAAACACTTATAAAACTGTTTATTAAAATGAAACTGAATTACACTCAAATATTGTTCTTCATTTGTATTTGATATTTTTTCCTGCTGCTAAGTTATGCATGCAAGATCTCTTTATAGACCAAAATAATCTTTTGGACTCACAAAAACTAAAGTAAAGAAAGCTAAATAGACTAGAAGATCTCTTTATGCTTTATTGAAGAACCACTGCTCCCGTTTGAACTCTGACTCTAAGGAAATGATACCAAATGTCTAAATACTTGGAGCAATCATGAATCACTAGATTCTTAGAGAGCTTGAAGCAACTCTGATGGTTATAGTACACCAACATCCAATCAATAATTTTTGCTATCAATTTGCAAAGCCAAATAGCTTCACAACTGGCAGAAGAAGCTGCTATATACTCTACTTTGGCTAAACTTAATGCTACTACTGCCTGCTTCCAACTGAACTAGGATATCATACTTGACTTCAAACTGAAGCAAAAGCCTAAAATGCTCTTCCTAGTCTCAACATCAACTGCTTATTTGAATCCACAAAACCTTGCAACATAAACTCTCTGTCATCGACATACCTCAATCCATAATAAATCGCGCCCTTCAAGTATCATAGTACATGTGTTGCAATAATCCAATGAATTTGCCTTGACTCAACCATATTGGCTCATTATATTCACTACAGACCATATATCAAGACTAGTATTTATTGAATACATGAGGGAACCTATCAATTGCTTGTACACAAAAGGATCCACCAAATTTGATTCCAAATCTACAATCAAATTCATATTTGGAACCATTGGAGTGGCAAGGAGCTTACAGTTACAGTCCATCATCTGAAATTTCTTTGGAATCTCTAATATGTACTTACCTTGACTTAGGAAGATGCCTTTTGTACCCTGCCAGACCTCAAAACTGAGAAAATAGTGCATAAGGCCAATATCCTTCATATCAAACTTGGATGCCAACTCCCCTTGCACCATGCAATGAGCTTCTCATTGCTTCCTGAAGGATTAGGTCATGCACATACAAGACTAAAACTAAAAGATCAGATTTATCAAACAAATAATAAAGATTAGGATCTGAAGCAGTTTTGGAGAAGCACGACTTTAAGAAGTATTTATTCAATGTGTGAGTACCAAGCACATGGTACTTGCTTCAGCCCATACAGGGCCTTTTACAACCTGCATACATGGTCTCTTGCCCATGCACCTCAAACGTTCTAGATTGATTTATATACACTTCTTCTATATTGCCATTCAAAAAAATACATCCATCTGATATAAAAAACCGATCAAACTAAGATGCAAGAGATATTCAAATAATATTTATTATTTATTTATTAATGCTCAACAATTGTAAATTATTGTAAATTAGTGATAAGATCGTCTCTAATCTTATCTGGAGTTTCTTTTTAGAAACTTCCCATTTTTTGTAAATTCTATAAACTACATATTGGGCACATTGCTCAATGTAAATATCATCAAATATTTTACCAATTACTTGTATAATAAGAGACATAATTACCTTGCTAGAAGTGTATCTTGCACATGGAGCAAAAGTCTCACAATAGTTAACTCCCTTTTTTTGAGAGAACCCTTGTGCAAAAAATCTGGCCTTGTACTTTTCTATATTCTCATCCACTACATGCTTCACCTTGTACAACCACTTGGAATCAATCACTGACATTTGTTTTGGTCTTGCACAATTTCCCAAACATCATTCATTATAATGGAGTTATGTTCCTCTATCATGGCATCTTGCCACCCTTGTGTTGAATTTGCCTCTTAAAAACTAGAAGGCTCTAGATTAATGATGGAAGACATTAAAGTAGCATAACTAAGAAACTTACTTAAAGAGACATTATCAACCAAACATGCCTTAATGAAAACATTTTAACACAAGACTTCCTTTAGACACATTGGATGGAATGGAGAGCGGAAGTGGGAGTGTGCGGGGAGGAGGTTTGAAATTTGAACTTGTTGAAGAAGACGATGAGGCCGATGATGATGATGAAGACTTTCGGGTTTCTGTTGTTGGTGCGAGCTTTGGTGTTGTTGTTTGTGCCGGCGCTGCCCGTCTTTTTTCTTCCTGTGGATCCTCGTTTGCTTTCTGCTAGTGTTGGCGGCTTTGCAGGGGTTGTGTTTGGTCCTGTTGGTGTCGCTTGGGAGGCTACTCTACCTTCTTCTCTTGCCATGTGAGGTGCTTATGCGCTGGATAGTGTTGTCCATGCGGCTTCTTTCGTTCCTCCCGGTCCATTTGTGCTTCTTGCGGTGGCCAGTTGGTGGGTCTCTTTGCTTCTTTTTTATTGGGAGTGTTCTTTTGTTTGCTTTGGGGTCCTAGTGGAAGTTCTGCCTTTGGATTGGCCTATTTTTGGCTCTAATTGGTGTGTTAGGGTTGCTGGTGTGCTTCTTGTGTTGGTCTATCTGTTGGCTCCTTTCATCTTGGGTCCCTCTTGCTTCTTTGAGCTCTCTTTGCTGTTGGCTATTCTGGGTCGTCCTTCTGGATTCTGTTTGTTGCTGCTTACTTTGGTTGTTGGTTCTTGTTTGTTGTGGGCTCTGGGCCCTGTTCTTTGGTTTCTTCTTGGGGTTGTCTTGCCCCTTGGTCTTGGGACCCCCCTGTTCTTGGGCCTCAAGGGTTTGTTGTTGGCTGGGTTGCGCCTAGAGCTGTTCTTTTTGGTTGGGCTGTGTTTAATCATTTCCCAGTTTTCTTTGGAGATTTTGGTAGCCTTTGCTGCCCTTGTTACTGTTTTTCTTGGCTCAGTGGTGTCTTCCCTGAGTGGCTTGGTTTGCTGATGCTTGACTGACATAGGCGGTTTCTTTGTTTACCTAAGGGTTCTAGGTCCCGATTAAAACTTGGTTGCTAAGGGATCTTGGTCCCTTGTTTTTCTTATCTGATGTAGCCTATGTAGTCTTTTTTCTTTGTTATTTGCTGCTGCCGGTGGGCTGCTGTTGGTATGCGGATTATCTTCTAAGCAGCATGCTTTGCTTTGACAGGGTTACGGGTCCCTTCAAAACCAGTTTGCAATAGTTTGGGTCCCATCAAAACCTGCTTTTCCCCCTAATCAAAAACATAACTAAGGAACTTCTTTGGTGGATGATTCACTATGAAAGAAGTTTTGGGAGCTTCCACTTGTTTTTGTTCTTTCTACAATATTTGAGTAAGCTATCTAGGCTTACTAGCTGTTTTAGGTAACAATGTGGTATCTGCTGTTGTACTAGAACTTGGCTGATCTCCAGTTGTTACTGCTGTATTTTGCTGATTAGAATTTGGAATAACAACATGTTCTATTTCATCAACTTCCATGGGAGGTTCCGGAGACTTAGAAAACCTAGCGTCTTCATTAAATTTCACATCTCCACTCACTTCTATCTTTCTTTTTGACGAAACATAATCTTGAAAACCTTGGAAATTTCACTATATCCCATAAAGACACCTTTCAAGCTGGAGGATTGAAACTTAATCATTTTCTCCTTTGGCACATGTATGCATATAAGACTCTTAAACACCCAAAAATAAGAAAGGTTAGGTTTCACTCTTGTGAGCTTTGGAGTCTTAAGTTTAATGTTTATTATATAATTTACTACGGAATGTTATTTGACAATTTTATGCTGTGTAAGTGTCTCTTAAGGCAGATTCAGGCATACTCCAAGTAGGGGACATTACAAGCGCCCCAAATTAAGTTTAATCTTTTAGAACATTCTTCAGTAAAAGACGAGAGTATATAAATATTTTGGAGTGACATCCAAAAATTTGATTTAGACCAGACCAACTTATTACCCCATGGATTATCATTCTAATAAACAACGTTGAAAACACCATCAGGACCAAATCTTTTAACCATCGGATAAGTCCTCTTTTGCTGAACAGAGATATCGAACCCATTCAGTAACAGTTCTCAATTCATCAATCTACCATTATGAAGAATGTCATCAATATATTTAAGACTTTTATTATACCAAGAATTAGCAGAACAATCCTAGTATATGCCAACAAGGGATTTTTGCCACACAAGGTCCTGCAAGTAGACCTGAATTCCAAAACCTTATCTTAGGAAATAGAGAAGACCTCTTGACCTTTAGGTAGCCCTTTTACATATAGCCATGCCTTTAAAATTAAGCAAAATATAGCAGAACCTGAAGGTCAAAATTTGAAATTACCAAAAAGTATATCTCACAAATGCAGTCCATTCCATTCCATTTAGAGCTCGCATTAGGCACACTAATAGACAGATTATGTCTAAGAAGTTGCTTTCAAGGCTCATTACCACATACAATTTTTATAATCCACTTAATTGCAAGAGAAACTCAATGTGTAAAAATATCTTTTAGACCCACACCTCTTACTTCTCTAGGAGCAACACACTGGGCCTAGGAAACAACATGCCTTTTCCTGTTCCCTCTACCATCTAACCAAATAAATATCTTAATGATCTTATTCAGCTTATTAATATGAGAAGAAGCAACAAGCCAACATGAAGAAAGTAGATAGTAGAAGAAAACACTTTCTGACATATATGAAACCTTCCTGCCAAGGATAATAAATTACCTTGCCACTTAGAAATTTTAATACTGATTTTATCCAAAACCCACTCCCACCTGCATTTTGAAGAAGGATTAAGAGAAAATAGGATACCCAAATACTTGATAATCTCAGCAGGTCCATATCAAATCCATTCCCTATCCAAAAGACACTTACGATAAATAGTACTCTAACTTAAAATGCTAGATTTATGAATAACAACCTTAGAACGAGAAGCAATACAATACACCTCCAATGTATTAGTATTATCCAACACTTTAAGAATTTTCCTTATACAATTCAGCAAAAAATGATGTATCATCTGCAAACTGAAGTTCAACCACAAAATCACCAGAAGGTAGAGACAATCCTTTAACATGAGGACTGAAAGATAAGTCCTATAACAATTAATGGAAAGCTTCACCAACAACAACAAATAGATAAGGGGCAATGCGACATCCTTGCCTAATAGACCTGTGAAGTGGAAAAGAATCAGATAATTCACCATTGATGCGGGTCTGAGCTGAAACATCTGTAAATACGACACTAACCATTCTACAAAAGAATTCTCCAAACGCTAAAGCGTTAAGCATAAGAAGAATTAAAGGCCATTCTATCTTATCACAGGTTTTCCCAAAATTTAAAACAGCCATACAAACATTTTGCTTAGAAGATTTAGCCTAATGCATCCCTTTCCAACTGGTGACCAAATTATCAAGAATATATTTTCCCTTAACAAATAACACTAGGCAACTCTTTCTGCATCCTCAAGGCTAAAATTTTAACAAAGATTTTATAAGAAACCTTCAATAAGGTGATAGGCACCTTTGGGTATAAGCTTAATAATACCCTTATTAATATGATTTCCCAAACAACCAGTCAAAATGGCCTCATTATATGCATCTAACAAAATATTGCTAATCCAATTACTATTAGCTTTACAAAATTCCACAGGAAACCCATCACATCTAGGAGCCTTCCCCTTCATGTGGAAAATAGCATTAGAAACCTCATCAAGAGAAAGACATTTGTAGAACTACTATGACTAAGTTTGCAAGGAACAATCTTAGCCACAATATTACTAGCAATATTAACAACATCATTTTCATCACCTTTAGCAAAAAGATTCCCACAGAAATTAGAGAAAGCACCTGTAATATCAGAATCCTCTTTCAACAAAGTACCATTCACATCAATGGCAGAAATATTCTCTCTTGTATGCTTGACTTTCAGAAATTTGAAGAAAAACCTCGAACCTTTATTCTCCAAATGCAGCTACATAAGTCTAGATCTAAACCCAACTCCTCTGGCCTTATAAAACTTATCACACCTCAATAAATGTTTTATCTCCATGGCCTCATTTTTCAAACATCAAAAGGACTGCAGTGAAGCTTATTCTCAACAAAAATTAATTTTTTTTGCAAACTTCTAATCCTCTTAGCTCTAGCCTCGGCTTTATGTCTACCAAACCTTCTCATGAAGGAAACAATAAATTCAAAAGCTTTAACCCACCTATTAATATAGGAGCCTTCAGAAATTTTACCAAAATTCAAAACCCAAAGATTATACAAAGTGTTAGCACAAGAAGGGTTTTTCAAATGCAAGATATTAAGTTTATAAAGCCTGTTGAAAATACAAGGAAACTTAGGAGGACAAGAAATAGGGAACACTTCAATTTCCACAGGGTGTTGTTAAGATAAAGTTGTAGGGAGCACCTGCACTGAATTGACATTTTTAATAGGAAGGATAGAAAATAAAGATTTGTCCACCATAAACCCATCTAATCTAGAAAACACCCTCATATTACTCTTCTGAAAATTAGACCAAGTCAACCAAATTCCTTTACTATCCATCTTACAACCCATCATAGGGTCAACAAGATATTTTTTCCTTCTAAATTTGTCCCCAATTTTTTTTTCATTGCCTTTACATTCAAATTTACAACCACCAATTTTATCAAATATTATTTTCAACCATATTAAGGTCACCACTTACAACCCAAAGAATATCCTTCATTTTAACAGCTAACCGATTCCACATATATTGAGCAAATACCAAAAACTTTGCCCTCCAAAATCAATCAATCCACATAACTCTACAACAAGGAGAAGATCCGTGCTCCACAACAGTTTGGTCCAGAGTGTTAATGATATACCAGCTTCGTTCGTTCCTTCCAGCTCAGCTCTATTGTGGGAACATAAATTAAATGATAGCCGTTGGCTATTTAATTTATATTCATTGTTTTGTATTATCTTCATTTTACATGATGGCCGACATGATACGAATTCATCTTGTTTATTTATTAGAAGTCATTTAATATATTTCAAGGCCGACCTTCATTAAGAAGATAAGCGATTTCTTAAGAGGCTGACATGAAGGATTTGTCTCTCCCATTCATTTGTATATATACACCTTGCTTTGCCCATTGTAATCATTGAGTGGAGTTCAGTTATTCACATTAGTCTTGCATCATAAAGTTCAAATATATCATATGATAAAAGTGCGAACAGATCAGATGATAAAGTGCGAACAGATCAGATGATAAAAGTGCGAACAGACCAGATGATAAAGTGCGAATATATGATCAAGTGCGAATGATTAAAGGGCGAATATATCACACAGTGCAGTGCGATCATATAAAAGAGCGAACATCTCACAGAGTAAAGTTCATGCAGGGGCGAATTGCTGTAGATCTATATTCTGTCTCTGCCAGGTGCGATCCTCTTTAGGTCTATGCTCTGTCAAGCGTAAGTTCCTCTCAGTACCTCAATATCAGATTGCGAATTGATTTAGGACAGATTGTGAACTCTCATACTGCCAGAATTTGAAGTGCCAAGTTTGATATTTGCTAATGCGAACTTTTGTGCTGAATATTGGTCTTGAGTTAGACCTAATTGTAAAGTGATCTGTTGTCATTGCTTTATACATAAGAGAGATCTTTGTTGCTGGGTTTTTCTCCCTCAAGAGGAGGGTTTTCCCAGGGTAACTGCTGCGTTATTGTCTCTGTTTTTGAATTATTTTCTGTGTATTTAATCTGATCACATAAAAACAACATGGTATCAGAGCGGGTTTGTAGAAGGTCTTGATCAGATTTAGTCTAGTAGCAATGCTCTCTATTCTATTTCTCCTTCACTGTGGCATCCATTGTGTAAGTTGGTCATTGTGGGACTCTTTCTGCAAATGGGGCGTGAGTGTATTATGGGTTTAATGCTGCAGACTCTCCTAGATGTCTGGTGTTAGCAGTTTTTTTTTGTGACTGAGTCATGGGTGTCTGTCCAAGCTGCAAACTTCATCGCATCATTCAAGGACCTGAAATAAAGGGAGGTGCGGTCTGAAAGGCTTCATGCTACTGACGAACACAATAAAATCAATATCTAGTCAAGTCGTGGGTCTTTTGAAGGGTCGCAGATCTAAGAAAACCCTCATGCAACCTAGTACTCTTGCAGATAAGGCTGTGGGATAGCTTAGAAATCATGGAGTTTGTTGCTGGGTGAAGAACCAGTTAGAAGCTGTTCCAGTCGTGACATTCCAGGCTTCCATCAGAATATTTAAAGAGATAAGTATTCTTTGTTTGAGTTACATCATTCTTAGTTGGATCTTGTTGTAGTAAAGAGAGAGTGGTTTCTTTTGAATTGTGTTCACTAGAATAGAGATCCGTTGAAGATTTCATCTTATTCATTGCGAGTTGTTTCATGTTAATTATGAAGATCTCTGAGTGTGACTCTGAGATGAAAAAGAGAACAGCATCTTTCGTTGTGATAGGATGATCACATCAGATACCATTCTCTTGTGAATGGAATATGGTGATACCTTGAGGGGCCTGATTCTATATTAAATATGCTAACTGCATATTGCATTTAAGAAATCTATAGTGCAAATTGTCTTCTGCTGTGTCAAGTTTAGCACCCTCGAGAAGAGTAAAAGATGGAAGGAAAAATCATATCAGAATTCAATAAAGATAAGTTTTCTTATCCCTTTATTCTGAACTGCTGATAATTATATCTCTTTATTCATGAATTTGTTATGTAGTTATTAATTCATGCTATAAACTTTGAGATAGTCAATCATGCATGCTTCTAGCAATGGTACTTCTCTTCGAGATAGTTGAGTTCCATGAACTATTAGTAATCTCTTCTTAATGCTTTTAGGACAGACCAAGAAGCATAAGAGATTGCCTTCAAGAAGAGCCTGATGCATCCTGTAGGTTGAAGAATAGACACACATCTTTCAGCCATGGGATCGAGTGGATGGCTGAAGACATCTCTTCGAAAAAGAAGAATTAACCTTCAGAGGGAGTTCTATGACTCGCTGAGAATAAAATAGAGTGTTCTGGGATGAGATTGAAGAGGACAGCCCTGTATCTCTACAGAGATGGGAGCATTGAGAAGTACAAGGCAAGATTCGTGGCTCGTGGGCTTTCACAGAAAGAGGGAGTTGATTATGAAGAAACATTTGCTCCTGTTGCTCGTTGTTTTGAGGTTCATGGGAAGGAGTCACATGTTTGCAAGCTGAAGAAGGCCTTGTATGGTCTTAAGCAGGCTCCTCGTGCATGGTACGAAAGGATTGATCGGTACCTATCAAGCTTGGGTTTCCTGAAGAATGATGCTGATTCAAATCTCTACTTCAAGGTAATCAATGGTGATGCATTAATTTTGGTTTTATATGATGATCTAATCCTTACTGGAGAAGATCACCTGATTCTTGAATGTAAGAAGGATTTAACTTCTGAATTTGAGATGAAGGACCTTGGGCTCATGCATTACTTCCTTGGCTTAGAAGTCTAGCAAAAGACAGATGGTATGATTCTAAGTCAAGGGAAGTACACCATTGATATATTGAAGAGATTTGGCATGATGGATTGCAAATCCATGTCTACACCTATGGAGGCTGCAGCTAGTTCAGATTTGGTGGATCCTACATTGTACAGACAGCTGATTGGATCCTTGATGTATCTAGTTAACACTAGACTTGATATTTGCTATGCAGTGAGTGCACTTAGCCAGTTTATGTGTGATCCGAGACAGATACATCTTGTTGCAGCTAAACATATCGAGATACTTGCATGCGTGATTGGATATGGGTTGAAGTACTTCCGTGATCGACTTGGAGTTACTTGGTTTCACTGATTCTGATTGGGCAAGTTGTGTCACCGGTCGGAAGAGCACCTCGTTGTTGCTGATTTGGGTCCGCTATGATTTCACAGTGGAAGCGGTCTGTAGCATTGAGTACAAGGGTATATTGCGACTTGCATGGCAACTTCGAAGCGCTGGTGGCCGTAAGCTCCTTGCGATTGTTTGGACAATCAATGGAGCCTACTATTATTCATTGTGATAATGCAGTGAAGCTTTACGTCAATCTTGTGTTTCATATCCAAGCATGATGAGATCAAGTACCACTATATCGGAGATATGGTAGCGAAACCCATCTTGAGGTACATTAGCGATGAGCGATGGTAGATATTCTCACCAAGCCTCTACGGGACAAAGTTTGTATACTTTGAGATAAGCTTGGTATGGTGGAGAATCCCTTTGAGTATGAGTCTCCGATCGTTGAGCCTTGTTAATGCATTTTCTTACGTGTGGAAGAATTTGAGGTGAAAGCCCTTGTTTCCACCCTCTGAGGATCATGGTGGATGTCATGTGTAACTCCATGACATATGTTGTACTTGTGTTCCACCATCCGAGAGAGTCATGGTGAAAGCCACGCTGAGGTGACAACATCACGCAAGTGACGAACACTTGTACTTACTATTGCTTTCTTTGGATGAAGAATTTGAGGTGAAAGCCCTTGTTTCCACCCTCTGGTGAGTCATGGTGGATGTCATGTGTGTGACTCCATGACAGCATCACGTGAGAGAGTCCGTGATGATCTTCTTGTACTTGTGTTTCCCCCTCTGGGAGAGCCATGGTGAAAGTCACGTTGAGGTGACAACATCACGCAAGTGATGAACACTAGTACTTACCATTTGATGGTTGATATCGAGACGATATCTAATATCACGTTGAGGTGATATCTTTCTCTTTATATTTGATTGCAGGCAATGATGGCTGATGAACCTCATATGGAGATGATTAGTATTGTGTAGCTGGAAGTTCTCTCCCTAGCTGAGAGGGAGTGTTAATGATATAGCAGCTTCGTTCGTTCCTTCCAGCTCAGCTCTATTGTGGGAGCATAAATTAAATGATAGCCGTTGGCTATTTAATTTATATTCATTGTTTTGTATTATCTTCATTTTACATGATGGCCAACATGATACGAATTCATCTTGTTTATTTATTAGAAGTCATTTAATATATTTCAAGGCCGACCTTCATTAAGAAGATAAGCGATTTCTTAAGAGGCCGACATGAAGGATTTGTCTCTCCCATTCATTTGTATATATACACCTTGCTTTGTCCATTGTAATCATTGAGTGGAGTTCGGTTATTCACATTAGTCTTGCATCATAAAGTTCGAATATATTAGATGATAAAAGTGCGAACAGATCAGATGATAAAGTGCGAACAGATCAGATGATAAAAGTGCAAACAGACCAGATGATAAAGTGCGAATATATGATCAAGTGCGAATGATTAAAGGGCGAATATATCACACAGTGCAGTGCGATCATATAAAAGAGCGAACATCTCACAGAGTAAAGTTCATGCAGGGGCGAATTGCTGTAGATCTATATTCTGTCTCTGCCAGGTGCGATCCTCTTTAGGTCTATGCTCTGTCAAGCGTAAGTTCCTCTCAGTACCTCAATATCAGATTGCGAATTGATTTAGGACAGATTGTGAACTCTCATACTGCCAGAATTTGAAGTGCCAAGTTTGATATTTGCTAATGCGAACTTCTGTGCTGAATATTGGTCTTGAGTTAGACCTAATTGTAAAGTGACCTGTTGTCATTGCTTTATATATAAGAGAGATCTTTGTTGCTGGGTTTTTCTCCCTCAAGAGGAGGGTTTTCCCAGGGTAACTGCTGCGTTATTGTCTCTGTTTTTGAATTATTTTCTGTGTATTTAATCTGATCACATAAAAACAACACAGAGAAGGATTAAGAAGAACGGAAACAACCTACCTCCCTTTTAACATGTTGAGATGAAAAGGAAATAGAATTAGGTCAAATGATTTTACAAACCCCTTCCAAATAGCACCCAACTGACTTAAATCTCTTGAAGCAACAAGCAATCAAGTTTAGATCTAGTTTTGCAAAGAGACTTAACCAAATATTTTCTGTCATGGGCCTCAAGGCCTCTTAATGTTCCAGCTCCAGCTCAAAATCATCATCAAATCAGATTAAAGAGAGGGCAGAGAATTAACTAGAATGGGGAATATTTTCCCCCATAATCTTTCAAAATATTAGGGTATAGCATTGTTTGTCTTCCATTTGAGGAAGACACAAACTTGCATCATCCATAGAAAAATCACATCCATTGTCACCACCTGAAATTAATTCAGAATCACCACCAATCAGGGAGGTTTTTTGTCTTATAGAAGACTCTTTATTATTTTTAGAGCCTGGGTTAGATTTAGCAACAATCCCTTTACAAGAATTTTGAATAGAAGACTTCTGTTTAAAAGAGCTGACAAAAGATCCCAGGCTTTCAATCCGTCTAATAGCCTTTTATCTAACCATTGACATCAGAAATCAAAAAAGGAAAAGTAGTCACTAGAAGTCATATCCAAACAAGGAGGTGCAAGAGAAGCAACAGGAAAGTCAAATCAGTATCCTAGAAAAATCAACATGATTCAAATTAGAATCACTAGTCCCATTTTAACAAAGGGAAGCCAACCTCATCTGGCTATCCTTTTTACATTATGACAGGCCTTTAAACTTCCCAGAATAATAATCTTAATTTTATGCTAAGACCCATGTAAAGGAACAGAGATAAAATCCAGAAGAATATCATTATGCTTCAACGAGAATAAAATTGTAGCGTTCATGAGGAAGAGAAGCTCTGGTGTCCTCCAGCTTAATAACTCCACCCAAAGGTTTTAACAGTTGAAGCAACAAAAACTATAAGACACAATTCAATCCGCATAGGATAAGATATAAATTCCACTTCTTTGGGGTTTAAAATAAGATCCCATGCATATTATTGAAAGAGTAATTTACCAACATTCTAGAAACCTTTATTAAGAACCCTCTTTTACATACTATTATTCTTAATATAGATAAAAAATAAGCCTTCAAACAACATTTTGACAAAACATAACATAAAGGCCTAATTTCTTACCCTAAACAGAGGAAAACTAGTCATCAAAAACTTATCAAGAAAGTTATTCATCAGGAGTTAAGTGAACAAAGAAAATACCAATTGATTTAAGCCTGTATTCTTCCTTCTCCACAATTTCAATCATCTCCTCATTAGGAAGAAGGGAAAGAGTAACCGCATGCTCCCCTTTTGTGCCTTCATTTTTTCCCTGAGCTTGAATAGACCTTCTATCATGCACCAAGAATTTTGCACCTCCACAAACCAACAGACCTTCACCAGCAACAAGGATATCTCTAGATGATTTACCACCATCACCATCTCCATTAAACTCCTTGATGCTTCACATAACACTGCATCTGGACACCAACAAAAGTAATCCCCACACTCCCAGAGTAAATGCAGGACCAGGATTAAAGAGGACAGGACTTAAACTGACTGCAATACAAAAAAAGCCTGCCAAAAAAAAAGGACCATACAAAAAGTCAAGCAAAAAGAACTAAAGATCATAACAAAGCATATGACAAGATGACTAAAGAGACCAATCAAACTCAAAGGAGAGAGCTTGACAAAGACGATAACGGAGGAAGACCTTTTGACTTCCAACACTAGCATTCGGTACCAGCTGTCCTCCTCATTAATATCAGATTGTTTCCTAAACTCTCTTCTTTTAAGACACTGACACTCATAATATTTAGTTGGTGAATGGATCAGTTTTTTTCCTTTTTGATATCAACTATGTTAAATTTCCACTCTTTACATATTCTTACCTTCACTGTTGAAGTGCATGGTGGGCTATATAAAAGTTTGGAGAGTTTTTACTTCTTGTCTAATCAAAAAGGTCTACAATTACATATTTCCAGTTGTTTATAAACAAATTTTATGATCTAGATTCAATATGTTATTTATGATATTTCTAACGATTCAAAAGCAGGTTCACTAAAAGGGTTTTGTAAATACATGTTGAATGTTTGAGAATCTTTCATGTTGTAAAAATGTCTGATTCTCTACTAAATTGAATTTGTTTATTGATCTTCCTTTTGACCTGGTGATTGATAGAATAGCAGTTTATCCTGACTCCATATACATTTGCTGGATAGCCATACATTCAATATTATGGGTAATTGCCTTACAAGAATAATGATTTAGATGCAGTTGGTTATCTCTGGGACGATTTTGGTCATTCTAGGAAATTTATTGATCATCTTTTGGACCTTATGAATGATAGGATGGCAGTTTATCCTGGCTCAGTGCACATGTGCTGGATAGTCTACATTCTATGTTATGGTTAACTCCCTTACAAGAGTAACACATTAGATGCATGTGGATACCTCTGGGATGATGGTTCTGGTAAATTTTTTGAATTCACGGTGTAGTGGAATTCTGATGCAGTACTTTTATTTCCATTCATAACTTTCTATAGGCCTCAAAGACATGGTGTGTATATGTAATTTGAAGAACCATGGCATTGGTTACTTAATGCACTCTCTTTTCAGCCTATGTGCATGGTATTGTGTGTTCTGATCGTAGTAATGAGAATCAGACTCAAGTAGGTTGATTTTCATCTTGCTCTTGGACCAAAAACTAGGGAAAATTTGGCAATTTAAGGAAAACATAGTATCCAGTGGATTTTAGAGGAAGTGTTTTTTTTAAATAGGGATGAGAGTGGGTCCTTTAAGGCATAAGTGATCCTGTTCTCATTGTTTTATAATTTTCTTTATTGATTTCTGCATTTATTTTTAGCTAATATTTTCCTCTTCCTTTTTAAGCAAATTTGGGGAGTCTGCCTGTTGGTATGTGTGGGTCTGCAGAAACCTGGTGTGCTGGTTTCTTTAGATTTGCAAGTCCCAATACACATATATGCCGTGTCTGTGAGTCAGTTCCTGCTGAGCTTATTTACAGGAAAATACTTTTTCTGTGTCATGTGTATGGTTCTGAATCTCTGACATTATGGACAGCACAGCGTTGTGTTTCCATGTTTGTAAAGCATGTTTTAAAGTGGCGGTTATGGATGTGTTGTTCCGTAAACGATGTCTATCAAAGTATATTTAGAAATTTGCTTTTCTTTGGATGTCATATTTTCTAACCTCTGCAATAAGAAAGTATCATAGAAAGGCCATTGACTTTCTTTTGAACTTTATTCTAGAAATTGTTGCTTGTTGGCTATTTACATCTTGAAGTTAATATGAAGAAACTGTGTTAGGAATCCAGTTTGATTTAAAATGTATTTTGTTGTTGGGGATAATCTAAGAGATTGCATATTGTTTTATGCTGGTATTCTTTCAGGCATAGTTCTAATAGGAGAAATTGGAGGAACTGCAGAAGAGGATGCGGCTGCATTCATTAAGGTATCTAAATATTAATCGCTGATGAAGTTTTTTGGACATTTTGATCGTGCTTTTCCTGCTTTATGTTTCTTCCTTTATTTGTATAACTGAACAGTGTGCTAGAATTAAGTTAGGCATATAACATTTGTGATAACTAACTGCAAGCTTGTTGATATTATTTCTCTTCTTGAGGCAATTTAATTTAAATGCCTGGCCATATATTGTTTGTAGTAATATTTTTAAGTCTGTTTAATTGCTCTGCATAAAGGGATAAATCCTTGTTAACTCTTCCTACCCATATCTTAGGCTTCATTACCTATGGTATTATCCTTGGGCTGATTGAGTCTGTTGAGAGTTCTCACTTTACTTCCGGGAAGGTTATGGTGTGGTTGTTTCCTGTTGGCAAGTGTTGGAACTTGGCCCTCCCTAAATCTAGTCAGCCTTATTTAGCATCTCTAACAATTTGATTTTTTTATTGCTATTGCATCTGACCTTTGTTATCCATATCAGAAAAATGACTAAGGATTTGGTAAATTGAAATTCAAAACATATTTTGATGTCTTGGTAGTGGATGAACTCTCTGGCAAACAATTATACTAAGTTTTGTGCACATTGCCTATGCTGCATAATCGGCACACATGAATCAAAATGGAAAAAATGCCTAATGTTGCACCAAGTTAGGAGTTAATACTTCATGCACTAAAATCAACCTCTGCATGCACATTATGTTTCCTGTGACGTAGAAGTCAATCTTGAGGCTGACCTGGGCTGTAATGTTGCCTATTTGTTCAAGAATACTGACCTGGGCTGTAATATTGTCTATTTGTTCAAGAATACTGACCTGGGCTGTAACGTTGCCTATTTGTTCAAGAATACTGCCATGGATGATGAACTTGTGACAGTAAATGATTTATGGATGGATCAAGATGGGTACACAACATAATTTAGCATGCATCTACAACTACTCATGATTGTAAAATTGGATTGCAAGAATTTCATACCAAAGATGTTCGATTGATTGGATTGTAATAAAAATTACTCCAACCTGTATCAAGATGGAATTACAAATATCTGCACATTTACTCCTATTCTATCAGATCATCTTCTAGTTGAGGATATCACATGGGTCAAACAAGTACCACACGGTTTTTACTCTCTATTTAAGCCTTGGGATACTTTTACAAAAGCCTAAATTCAGGTGAAGTAAAGGATTAACCTTTCAGCACATGTAAACAGGATATGTGTTTAATTGGTTCCTCACTCTCTTTGTGAACAATACTTACTGTATTTTTTACTATAGCATTCTCATTTTTGATTTTCTCAGTTTCAAATCTGTAGACCACTCTGTCGTGACAATCGACTTTCTACCCTTACCTTTGCGATTGTTGATTTTGTTCACTGGACAGGCCAGTGGTATATGCACACAAGCACAGATATCATTATATTATTTCTGAACATTTTTTCCTGTTGTTAACGTCAAATTTTTTTAACTTCACCACAAAATAGGGAAAACAAAAGCACCACATTCAGATTCGGCAGCATTTCATAACCATTTTTTCATCAAATGGTTCTAATTTGCATAGCAGTTTTATTATGTTCTTAATGCAGTTCTACCTGGACCCAGCATTATTATATGAAGCATTGAAATCTTGCCAAAATAGTTGATGACAACTTGTTTAAAGATTATACACCTCTGCATGAAAGATGAACCTGCCTGTTATTTTCCCCTGTAGTTTGCATGAACATGAAATATTGTTCAGAATCCAGATGAATTAAAGGATTAACCTTTGAGCACATGTAAACTGGATATGTGTTGAATTGGTTCCTCACTCTCTTTGTGAACAACAATTCCTGTTTCTGGCATTCTCATTTTGATTTTCTCAGTTTTAATTCAACAGACCACCCCATCGTGATGATCAATTTTCTACCCTTACCTCTGTGATTGTTGATTTCGTTCACTGGATAGACCAGTGGTATAAGCACACAACCTCAGACATCATTATATTATGTCTGAATGTTTTTCTCATTGTTTGCATCAAATATTTTTAACTCAATGCAAACTAGGGAAAGAAAGTAATACATTCAGATTTGGCAGCATTTCATAACAATTTTTTCATCAAATGGTTCTGATTTGCATCGTTGTTTTATTATGTTCTGAAGGCAGTTCTGCCTGGACCCAGCATTAGTATATGAAGGATTGCCATCTTGCCAAAATAGTTGATGACAACTTGTTCAAAGATTATACACCTCTGCATGAAAGATGGACCCATCTGGTATTTTCCCCAATAGTTTGCATGGAATTGATAATTTAAAACTAAAATAATCTGACCAAATTAGGAGTTGTGAATATACCATACAAGCCCAGTATGGTTCTTCAACAATTGTGTTATATGCCGACATCATTTGAAAACAAACATGAAATCTGAATTTAATAATCTTTTGAAGCTAGCCATCACTATTTTGCTCGAGGGCACCGAATGGGACAGTCATTACGTATTTGTCTTCAAAAGAGTGGCAGTTTCTGCTTTGTTGATTTTCTGTGATTGAATAACCCTTCAAAATTTTTTTAGAGTATGTTGTTGGACAAAGAAATCTATTAATCTCATTGATGGAGTTGTATGGTATTTTCAAATAGAAATTGCAGATGAAGATATTGTGAACACCAATTTTGTTGTAGAAGGAATCAGTTTTCTACACCTTTATGCCATTTGGATTGACAAATGCTCTGGCAGACTTTATATATATTACAGGATTTTCCACATCTTTGTGAAAGTTGATCCAGTGATAGGGTTTCACATGAACTGGTAAAAGATCATATTGGATACCTGTCTGCAAATTCTAGAAAAATTTAGGCATTTAAGAATTTCTTTTGATGAAGATAAATATTAGTTATTTTGGCTTACAGCAACTTGTTGGGTCGCCTTTTTGCCAAAAATTAACTTCTAATGCAACCCATAAAAATTACATAAATTGTTTAAATTTCTCAACCGCGGATTCCTCACAAGGTGAAGAAGCACTTTGCAAATTTATTGTGGAAGCATATGCCTTTCTAGCAGATAGGGGGCTTTGCATGAATCTTAGTCAAGCAATTCATTGTCAAAGCATCAGCTTGCTTTTTAATATGGTTGGGACCTTTGTTAACCATTTTATCTAATAAAACAAATTCATTTCCACCCATAAATAAATAAATCCCTTTTTGAAAATAAATAATTAAATCCATTTTCATTTATTCTCCACAAATAAATAATTAAAATCCAATTATCCACTAATATTCCATTGTATTCTCTTCTATTTTTAATCCATGCACAACTGATTATCCAAAATAAATAAATAAAAGGGATAAGTATCTTTGTCCATCTTAGAACCCACTAATGAGTCTTCATAACTCTCCCTGACTATTCTTGGTCAGTGAGGATTCTCCACTCCTCTCATTCAATCTCATCATCCATTCGAGGTCAAATCCTCCCCGTTCATGTTCTCATCTAGAAATCTGTAAATCAACCTTCACTCTTCATCTTGCTTATTTCAGGATAAGGTGCAGCCCCTTCATGTGCATACAGGTGCGTCAGATTTTAATTGGAGCCATACTTCCCCAACACAGGGAAGTCAATATGACCATCTGATACATTTCACTAGCTGCAGGTTGTTGAAGTATAAATTGAAGTATACCACCATAAATAATAATCCATTGGCCTTGATCTGTTTATTGCAGAATATTTGACACTATATGCTTGCCAATAAATTTAAATTTTATTTGGTCCATCAGGCATGGAGGTATTCTGTAAGCAAACTAGTTTTAATGGATATCTCAGTTGTTGGTTAATACTTTTTCAAGAATGACTATTAAGCTTTTTTGTGCCTAAACCAGCATATGTATGTCCTGGCTAGCCGTGTTGAACTGACTATAGCCAATAAGATTATCTTTTAGATGGAAAATTATTTCTATTGCACAGGAGTAAACATTTCGACAAACCTCATACAACATTTGAATTTCTATGGAACTGTCAAATGTCTGCCGGTTATCTGTTGTAGAATCTCCAAGGAAACTCATGAATGGTCTTGCAACCAAAAAGAAACCATGGCAGAGATCTGTTGCAAAGATTATGACTGGCATCAATCTATGCAGATGCATTTGGTAGCAGATGGGTAAGCCATAGAAGAAATACTTCACGCCTTTCAAACCAGCTTTTCCTAATACTTTTTGTGCAATGGGTTCTTGATTTTGTTGGATCTTTGCCCTTATCATGAGTTGCATAGACGTATATCCTAGTAGATATTTTTGCTTTGGGAAAGTATTTGAAAGCCATTTGCTACTAGATCCAATGATGTAGATGCAGTTGTCACTTCTGCAATAATCTCTTTTATTTGGTTGTGCATTAGGATTTCAATTCAATCAATGCATATCTTTTGCCAATGAAGTAATCATTGTGTTGCCTAATTATCTGACAATTCAACACTGCAAAAGCACATATCCTAGAGTGATGAAGGGTACTCCCCTTACAATCTAAAACTCACAAAAACAACAGAGAATTGTACAAACAATATGCAAGAAGAAAGCAAAGATTTTCCATTATCACTGAAATGAAAATGAAATTACAGCATTACAATTGCCATCACACGGGTGCTTTGATTACATAAATCTGCAAATTTGTAAATCAGAGCCACAATCCACTCTGCTCTACCCTCTCTCTGTAACCCCCATTCACATATTTTTTTGGAAGGTGTAACTGCCCTAGAATCTTCTGGAAAGTGTAACTTCCTCAAAAAGATATTTTGAAATTTTATTAATTTTGGTAGTAGAACTTCGTGGGGTCATAACTTTTGATCCGACTGTTGGATTTTCAATTATAATACCTTTTTGGAAAGCTCTTTGAGAAGGCAAACCCCAAAAATTATTATTATTAAGTAGACTACTTTTGTTTTCTGCCAATTTTCAGGCCCATCCGGAGCCTCTACATGCCTCAAAATTGACTTTGAATATTTTGACAGGATTCTCAGAAATTGAAATTTTAATCTCTCAAATGACAAATGATATTGAAGTGATTTCTTTGCCATTGGCTTCAATTTACCATTCCGGAGGTCTGTGTAAGAGTTTGTGCCCAACCATGCATAAATGCAAACTTACTAAAAATAGTAACCCTAGCAAATTTAGCCCTTATTGAAAAGAAACAATATTTTTTTGGGTGATGCAAGATTGCTCTTACACCTTGGATGCTCCTGCATCATAGAGTGAATTTTGGTGGTCGAAATTGTACCGAATTATTTCAATGCATCCATTGCACACTTCTTTCATGGAAATGGAAAACCATTTAAAATTGTGCTCTTTATCATGAAAAGACGATTTGTGCTATAAGCTATGTCACAGAATTCGCCGAATTTTTGCCTTGAAATTCGGAATTCGGCGAATTTTTAAAAAACCAATGAAATTCGTCAAAATTCGTTGAAATTCGTTAAAATTCGTAAAGCGTTGAATTTATTAAAAAAAAAATCTTAAAAAGTATTTTCGTTTAGGGTTTCAGTTGAATATTTTTATAAATACGCAGCCCGACTAGGCAATATCGCGTCCATTTCCGGCAAAGTTTCTCAGTCTAAAAAACGCGATCTGAACAGGAAGGTTTTCGCATGAGTTTCGAAGCTCTACAAGGTCGACTGAAAGGCGCTTTTTTGCAAATTGTGTTCTTTGAAGCTCGATTCTTCTATTTTCTGCAAATCGCGTCCTCCAGTTTGAAGCTCGTTTCTTCTATTTTCTCAAATCGCGTCCTCTAGTTTGAAGCCGCCGCCTCTTGCAAGTCGGGTTTCAAATCTTTTGAAGTCTTCTTCTGCAACTGCAATTTGCAAGTCGAAGGTAGGCGATTTTTATTTTTTTTGTTTCAGATCTCCATGATTTATTTTTTGACGAAAAATTTAGGGTTTTGTAGATTTTCATAATTTTATTTAATATTGTATTATTTATTTATGTTTGCTTTCTTGATTTTTATTTTATTAAAATTAGATTTAATATTAGGGTTTGATTATTTTATTAATAATAATTATTAGATATAATATTTATATAGTTTTTATTATTTTATTAATATTAGATTTAATTCTGTGTTTATTCAGTTAGATTTAAATTAATTTTTTTAATATTTTATATATTTTATATATATTAACTTATTAAGTATTTAATATTTAATAAAATGTGGAATATTAAATATTTTATTATTTTATTTGTATTAAATTTATATTTAATATATGGAAATTTAACATTATCTCAATTTTAGTATTCAGTTTTTAAAAATTACAATAAAAAGTTAATATATATTTATTTTATGTTGTTAGTTTTAATAATTAAAATTAAAATAAAAAATTACTATATTCTTTAGAAAATTACAAGTGTACATGACAATTTTTTTTCATTATTTGTCTGCTCACCTACATGCTGCAGCTGTATGCAGTCATAGAATTTTATGTACGCAGTCATAGTTGTATGATGAATATTGTCTGGCATTTGCATTTATACGATTACATCATTTTCATTTGTATTATAAAACTAAAATTCATATTTTGTCTTTTAAACATACAGATTGTTACTTTATGGCTCCCAAGAAATCAACTGCCGAGGCATGGAAATATGTCACTCGCAATGGTACAAGTCTCACATGCAACAAGTGTTACAAACCTTTTACTGGAGGTTTGACAAGGGCAATGGACCATTTACTTGGTATTTCAGGGGGTGCAGGAGGAGGTGTTGAAGCATGTCCAAACGTTACCCCAGAAATGAGAGCTGCTTTAGAGAAAGAACAGTCCTCTTCAATTGTAGGAAAGATGAAGAATGCACAAAAAAAGCAGAGAATAGAAGAGGAAATGGCTCAGTCTAGACACACAGCATCTATCATGTCTTCCTCTTCCACCTTACCTAGGCATGTGGGTAAATCAAAAGAGAGTGGAACCTTGAACAGTTTTTGGAAACCAGTAGAGAAACAACAGGTGGATGATGCCTTAGCTGATTTGTTTTACTCGAGTGCAATTCCATTCAATGTTGCAAGGAATCCGCATTTTCGTAATGCAATTCAGAAAGTTGCAGAGTTTGGCAAAGGGTACACACCCCCAACTTCAGAGGCTTTTAGGACAACTCTTTTGCAGAGGTCAAAAGATAGAGTGACTGAGAAATTAGTTGATGTCAAAGCCTCTTGGAATGAAACAGGTTGCACTATATTGAGTGATGGATGGTCAGATATATGTCAAAGGCCATTGATTAATGTTTTGGTGTCTTCTCCTGATGGTGTTGTGTTTTTGAAAGTGATTGACACCATGAACCGCAAAAAAACTTCTGAGTATATTTTCCAAATATTAGAGGAAGCCATTCTTGAAGTAGGGGTGGAAAATGTGGTTCAAGTTGTAACTGATAGTGCAGCAAATTGTGTGGGAGCTGGGAAACTGATTACAGAGAAGTACCCAAGAATATATTGGAGCCCATGTGCAACACATTGTCTCGATTTGCTGCTTCATGACTTGGCTAAATTCCCATGGGTACATGAAGCTATTCATAGAGGGAGAGCAATTGCAAATTTCATACGGAATCATCGTCTCACATTGAGTCTTTATAGGCAGCATGCATCCAAGGAGTTGTTGAGGCCTTGTGAAACAAGATTTGCATCATTTTATATCACTTTGAAAAGAGTGGTTGAAGAAAAAGCAGCTTTGAGGGCTGTTATTTGTTCCAATCAGTGGGAAAATTCTGTGCTTTCAAAAGGTCCTAAGGGGAAGAACATAGAGCAAATTATTCTAAATAGCAATTTTTGGGAAAGTGCAGCAAAAGTTTTGATTATATGTGAACCAATTGTTGACGTGCTTCGTATGGTTGATGGTGACACTCCTTGCCTTGGCATGCTTTATGAAAGCATGGACCGTTGTAAGGAATCTATTCAAAAAGCACTAAACAATGTAGAAGCAGAATACATGGAGATATGGGAGACAGTTGATTGTAGATGGAAAATGATGCACACACCTTTACATGCAGCAGCTTGTTTTTTAGAGCCTAAGTTGTTTTCTATTAATAGAAAAGGTGATTCTGAAATTATGGGAGGGCTTTTTGAAGCCATTCAAAAGCATGCATCAAATGCAACAATTTCAGCACTAATCAGAGATCAATGTTGGGAATACAAGAAAGGAGAAGGGATGTTTGGAATGGCAGCAGCCAAATATGACTTGGCACGTATACCTGGATATAGATGGTGGTTGGACTATGGAGGACAAACTCCTGAGCTACAAGAGTTTGCTGTTCGCATTTTGAGTCAGGGAGCAAGTTCATCGGCTTGTGAGAGGAACTGGAGTTGCTTTGAACACATCCATTCCAAAAAAAGGAATAAATTGTTGTCTGGAAAGTTGGGAGATCTTGTCTATGTTCGCAGCAATTTAAAATTATTCATGAACAAAGCAGCAAAGAACTCTTCCTCACAAGAAATTTTTGAAGACATAGCAATGCAAGTTGCAGATGACCCTGACTTTCTAGATGATGAATTGAGCAGTGATACAGATGATGATGATTTAGCATCGCAGCCAAGTGCTCTTGATGACTTGGAGCTTTTTTGAAGTTCTAAAGTCTTGGTTGTTATTGTACCTTTTTGACAAAAGAACATATTCGCAAACGTGATTTCACATGTTTCTTATGGTTTATATTTTATAAATGTGTCATCTTTTTTTAATGATTTCAAATCTATTTATCAATGTTAAACTATTTAAACAATTTTATGGATATATTACTTATATTTATTAAAAAAAAAAAAAATTACATAAGGCGAATTTGATCCGAATTTTATACTTTTCAAATTTTTTCCTCGCTGAATTTCATCCGAATTTCATTGTTGCCGAATTTGAATTCGAATTCGAATCTTGTGACATAGGCTATAAGTAAAGAACGAATGGGGTAGAAACCACTTAGATGTGAGAAAGTGTGAAAAAATTCACATGGTTTTTATTGACAAGGAGAAAATATGATTAGAGCGGTCAATGGAAGGGTTTTGTGTTGTGATGGATGGTTGGACTTGCCAAAAACTGTCAACTTAAAAATACTATGGTAGCTTCCACCACATGCACTTATTTTTTAAAGGTGGTTGATTGTTCAAGGCAAGAGAAACATGCAGAAATATTTTAGAATTAGCTATTTGACCCCACTAAGGCGAACTCATCACATGTTCTTGAGATAATTACAGATGTTGCTTCAATTTATGAAGTGGATGATTTATTGGTACAAAATTACAAGCATGTATTTTGGATGGTGTTGGTATGTTTAAGTGGATTTTACAGTACACTAAAACAGTAGAAAAATTCAAATATTCATATGCAGTCATCACCATTTATTTGAAATATGGCAAGGTGAAATTCCTCAGACCTGTTGATGCCAACTTTGCTTCTTTGCCACACATCTTGAGTATTTTTATGCAAATTAAAGGGCATTTATGTTCCACTCTAGTTAGAGCATGGCCATTTTGGAGGCAATCTTATCAGAGACTGTGATTTAGCTGATGTTAAATTTGTGGTTGAGTTTGTTAAGAAGATTTGTGAGGTGATGGATGGACTTTATAGACTTAGACAAGTCATTTTTGGTGGAATTTTATGAAGAAATTGGTTGTGGGTGATTTAAAAAATCACATACACGAGGCATCCTGCTTTCCATCTATAATAAAGTAAAAATATATGGGAGATGAACCAAGCTTAACATGCCTCTACATATGGCTGCCTATTCTTTAAATCTGAATTGGTATGAAATAATTTAAAATAGGCCTCCTCGCATTGAGAGAGTTTAACAAAGAGATTTGGTTTGTAGTTTGGAAGATATGGGACTGAAGAGGATGTGTCTGCATTATAATTCAATGTTTAAACTTTTCATGTGGACAAAGTGATTTAAGTAGCATGGAAACCTAGCATGATAGGTGTGTAGAGAAAGACCTACTGAAATAGTGGTACAACTATGTAATGAGCCTGCTCAAATCTGACCTCAAAGTGCAGATTGAAGACTCAAGGAATTTCGTCAAACACTTCAAATGAAAACCTTCAACTTGCTGGTCCGTGGTTACAGTCTGATGTTTGCTTGATAAATAACAAATGAAGACTTCCAATGATCACAATTCAACACTATGATGTCTAAACTATCATCTAGATGCATATGCAACCTCCCTTTAACATTTATAATGCTCATATATGAATTCTAATCCACCTACAGCCAACTGGTAATTTGACAAACAATTGGCATGCATGCTAATGCACTACTCTAGAAGACTATTTTAGCAACTATGTGACACCAACTTGCTGCTTTCTTATTGTATTTGCAAATTCATATACAATGTAACATGAATTGTCCAAGACTCTTTGGCAAATATGAAGATGTAACAATAATGCCAAGTCTGAAATTTGATGACAAGTCTGAGTACAAAGATTAGCTACAGCTGCAACTTATGCACTTAAAAATGACAATGCAATTTATGCTTCTTTACAATGATATAACTATGACTGACCCTCCAAGACTGAAATTAATACAATGATAACAGCAGATGGCCAAGACTCTTGGCAAGTACAATATGAATAAATGCTTAAGACTGTCATCTACAGCCGTACCATCTCATTATGCAACTAAATTGACAACTAACATGCAAGGGACAAACAATGGAACCTGGAAATGAAGTCGCCTTGGTGCTGTGATGAGAAGCAAGCAATATCTGATTTTATTCATGACCTTTCAGCTCCAAATCGTGCCTCAGACCCAGCCGCCCCTGTCTGATATAAAGGAATTTATTATAAATAGTTCTCAGCCTCTACGCCCTCCAAAATGTATCCATGTTCATCTCCAAACCCTCCTATGAAGTGCGCCCAAGGAAGAAAGAGGAATCGAACCAAGATAGAGGAGTTACAAGCAAATTCGTGGGTCTTCACTAGCTGGTAATGATGACTGGTAACAAAAACCAGAATGTTGGTATGATGACTCAAGCTCAAAAAAATATCTCCAACTCCCTAAATTCAAGCACTCCAAACCAAGACCCAAACCAATGGATATCGTGGCCACAACAAGCAATATCTTGGAAATGAAGGCGCCTTGAAGCTGTGATCAAAGTACTGTAGCACAGGGTACTATTCACGGAACTGTAGCGACTACTGTAGCGCGGCACTGTAGCAAATCGCGGCACTGTAGCGTTACTGTAGCAGCCAGCAAATAAAAAATATTCCACAATAAATCTTTAATGCTAGCCAACTCCAAAATTGTATGTCTTCAAAATTGGCCTTAGGCCACAAATTTCTGCCCTAATGAAGTGACTGAAGTATCACCTCCAAGCTGCAATAATTCAGGTGATATTTCACACCCTCAAAATTGCTATCAATGGGAGTTTTCGTTCCCAAAGACGAATTGATTATCTGCAGACCACTTGGCTCCACAAATACTCAAGAAGAAATCAACAATCATCAACATCAAATCTGCCTGATGAGAAATGAGCCCTCAATGCCTATTTATTCTTTTTCCTCAATAGGTCGGCCTCCTTCTAGAACTTTCCCAAGTCATCTTCTAGAAGGAATATTATTTTATTTTATTTTATTATTTTATTATTTTGCACTTTATAATAAAATAATTATTCATAACATAAAGTGCAAACATAACATTAGTTTATAACATGAGGTTTATAAAAATAGAAACATATCATTAGAACACCTCCATATGAAGAATAAATCACCAAATGAGCCAACCAAACAACTGGGTAATTGCCACACGATTCTCTTATCAAGTCCCATTAGCCTAAAAGGATCAAGAATAGGCTAATTCCGCCAAAATCCATTGCTCATGAAAAAGGGGACATTACAACTATTGCAGCAAAGTATCTGCACTACAATCATTTACCATGTGGTTACCTTCAGAATTAGTCCGTTCTTTAGCATGTGAGAGGAATCAGGGTACTTATGGGTGTGTTCATTCATTGAAGGGGAACTAACTTTAGTCAAAGAAGATAGAGAACATTGTTTCAATTAATAGCATGCTTGTGTCTCTTATAGGAGAAAGTAACATGGATGCGTCCTCAACAAAATGGTCCCCACTTCTGCCCAATGAAGAAGTGGTATTCTTGGAAAATTGGGTGGTTGAGGTAAACAACCTCAATGATTTACCCTTGGTTTGATTTCTTGGAAAAGAGCAAGAGCTCGAGACTGATGATGATCCAAATATTATCTTGTGAAAGGATACTTGGAGATGGATAACGTAGCTGATGCAAGAGTTGAATTTGATCCTTAAAACAAACTATGAAACATGTAGCACATTGAATATCTATCACTTTCTTATTTGTGACTTTGTTGGTATATCAGTATCTACACTTGACACTATCTTAAGCTTTGTTGCATTGAGACTTGAGTTAATGTCATGATCACCAAATTTCTTCAATATCTGGTTTATGTACTTAAAAATTTGAACTTTTAAGGCTGTGTGTTTTTAGAGTTGCTTACAGATTGTATACTAATATTGTTATTTTTTATGAAATTTCCATGTATGGATTTTAAAAATTTTTAGTGTCTCCCATCATCTGTACCCATTTATTTTGAAAAATGACATCCTTCTCTCATAATTGTCCTGCGTTGTCTCCTGGTGACCTTGCTTACATGGTATGTACTTTTACAATTTTTTTCTTTTGAGCATGTTCTTTTTTAGTTTCAAAGAAGATTGTTTGAAAGAACACCTTACAAGGGTACTAAATAAGAATGGGTATATGATCAATAGATTAACAAGGCATTTAAATATGCAAAGGTGAAAGTAAATGATAAGAGAAAGAGGATGGCCAAGATCAGAAACATAAAGCATATCTACCCTGCATGAGGAGAACAATGGACAAAATAGCAAAAAGCTTTCTCCAATTGAAATTAAATTTGATGTGGCTAAATTTTTGCATAATTTTATATTAATTCAGTGCATGTTTAATTTGACTGTTGAATCAATTTTTTTCCTTTACATTTTGTTGTTTCTCTTGTTCTGCTATTTAATGTTGTTTTTGATGGTATCTCATCAGGAAAGTGGAACACAAAAGCCCATTGTTTCATTCATTGCTGGACTTACAGCACCGCCAGGGCGCCGCATGGGTCATGCTGGAGGTAAATTCATTTGATTTAGAAGTGATTGGTTTGAGACTGTAATCATCTTCTAGCTATTCTGAGAACTTTACAAATATCTTTCCAGATGAATTATGTTTTACATATTTTGTAGGGAAAAGATTACATGATAGTTCAAGAGATAATGCTTCTTGTAAAAGGTCATTCTCTTGCAGTTGTATCAATTGCTTAGTAGAGACAAAGCTGCAGTTTTTATTATCCCTGATAAAAGATAAAGATGTATGGCTTAAAATTTGTCCCTCCTGACAATGAATTATGGAAGCATCATTAGTTTTCTTGAAATCGACTGAGTATTAGCTATTATATTTTCTCATAATGTTGTTCAAAAGAAAGAGTCAAGTATCTTCCATTTTAATCTAAAGTGAAAACTTTCAAAACTCCAATAAGTATGAGAATGCAAAATTCACCTACATGCAAGAAAGCAAAATTCTATGAAAGTGGAAAATTCTCTAGAAGGTAAAGTGCTCCATATTTGAGAAAACATAAAAAATGTTACAGTTTGGATACAAAATTTCCTATTCTTTGTGTTAACGAGCAAGGCTGCAGTATAATTGGAAGAGTGAGTTAAGTAATTTTATATAATTAGTGATGAACAAGTATGAGAAAAGCCTTCAATATTGAATTGTATTAGCTATTATATTTTCTCATAATGTTGTTCAAAAGAAAGAGTTAAGTATCTTCCATTTTAATCTAAAGTAAAAACTTTTCAAAACTTCAATAAGTATGAGAATGCAAAATTCACCTACATGCAAGAAAGCAAGTTGCTATGAAAGTGGAAAATTCTCTAGAAGGTAAAGTGCTCCATATTTGAGAAAACATAAAAAATGTGACAGTTTGGATACAAAATTTCCTATTCTTTGTGTTAACGAGCAAGGCTGCAGTATAATTGGAAGAGTGAGTTAAGTAATTTTCTATAATTACTATTAGTGATGAACAAGTACTACTTTGCATAAATTTGTAAAATGTTGTTTTAGAAAGAGAGTTAGTGTACTTTTCTAATGTCTTTGAGTCATCAAAAGATCAATTGAAACTTATTGAGTAAATTCAAAATTGTTTTGATCAAGGATGAAAGAAAAACATTAAAAAATGATAAAAGGATTGTGTGCTTCTGTGGTGGACAAACATAATGAATGATATTGCAGAGAGAAGTATACCCTTTTTCATGCAAAGCAAAAATTGACATATACGTAAGTATGTTGAGAAGGAAATAGGGACAGATACAACAATATTTGGAAGAGACTGGGTTTATTATCTCATTAATGGGTAAGAAGGTAGTAATGCTTGGTATATTACCTTTGTGGCCATATAACACAAGAAAAAATGATTAGAATTCCTGAATGAAGATGATAAAAAGGAAGGCTCAGTTAATTTGAGTGATAACAAAGTTAATGCTCTTACAGAACTTGCTTATGCCTTTTGCAAGTCGGCACACTTACATCTTTTACTTACAAGGGCCTACCATGTGCACACTTTGGCCATGTCTTATCGACAGCCTCTTTTTAGTTGTAGACAGGTTAAACACAATGGTTGGGCAATGGCAGGAAGTCTTTTTTTTCGCTAAATTTAATAACTCATGTTTATGTTAATGTTGTAAGGATACACTTTGAATGGGTAACATACCTGCTTCATTGAGGAGAATAGGGTGTATTGCTTTTAATTTTGAAATTATTGATGTTAAAATGTTTTTAGATTTTATCAAATTTTTCCCCATGTTTCTTGCAATATTCCTTGACTCCAAATTTTATGAGTGGAGTGAATGTTCTCCACAATTCAGGACAGGATCTTGGGTAGCTCTAGTTAATGTATAAACATCTTTTTTTTTTGTCATACATGTAAAGAGCAAGCTGGTCAAAAATCTAAATGTCCTTGAGCTTGTTTTCATGGCACAAACACAAAGAGGCTTTTACTTGGGCAAGCAAAAAATTCTTTATGTAAAAGGCCTTTATTGGCAATGTCCTGCAAATGCTAGATAGGCCAACATTCTCTTCTAACTCAGTTAAAACTTGACAAATGAAAGACTTTCTAATTAATGGCATCTTCAAAACATCTGAGACATGGTCCAGACACCTGAGGACATGTCCCTCTGGTTGACTGCATTTTTTATGGCTATTACATATATAATCAATGTTAAAACCAGGCTTCCACACCCCTTCACACCCCTCCATTGCCTTCCCCCCAACACACACATACACAATTTCAGTATCTTTTTTACAATGCCATTGTTGGTTCTCTGAGGTGCTAGTTAACTGGTGGTTGGTACATTAATACTTATATGGAATTTTTATGTTTATTATCTATAATAGACATTTTAGACCAAAGACTAGTATATAAATCAAAATATTTACAATTATATACCGACTATTGTCTATTAGAAAATCTCTTTACAATCATAGAATTGTCAAATTCCCCCACAAAATAAAAAATCTAACCAAAATTAATTTAAACTTATGTGATTGGATTATAATTATGTTAATCCAACATGGGAAGAATTGTGAGACAAGGGCGACTTACAAGAGCATTGCAAGCTCCAAAAGCTTTGCCAATGAGGAAAGAGGCCAGAGGATGAAAAGCCATAAGGGTTCAATTACGTTTAGCATTCTTAACCCCCTACTAAAAAATGTTTAAAGTACTTGTGTGACAAGTGAACATTTAAATAGAATATAGCATTATTTGATCTATGTCTCTCTGTCACCCCTCATATATACTGTAAAATTGTAAATAGTCAACACATAGTAGCTTCACAATGCCATAGTTCTACTTAGTTTAAGGAAAATGCATTTTAAATTGAAGAATTGGTTTGGGTGCATTTCCAATTTTGGTAGGTGCAGCCTACTCCAAAATACTGTTTTAGGAATGTTCTTCTAGATCAACATGGTGCAAGCCTGATGACTGCTGCACCATTAAAGAATAAGCTGTTGGTTCAAGGCACAGGAGTAAAGATCTGGTAACATTGTTCTCTAGAATGGAGCCTTAGGTCTATTTTGGTTAAGTAAAGATGAGAACTGGGTAAATATAGGGTTTGAACAAGAAACTTACTTTCAAAAAGTGATGGTTGATGGCAAAAGTGTAAAGCTTCTCCTAAGGGCATTTTTGGTGAATGATTAACTTGTTCTTAGTTTTACTTGGGGCACAAGAAATCGTAGTAAGTATAGAATAGGTAACAGATTCCAGTTGAGAAGTTGACCATAACATTATTCTAGTTGTGTTCATTTTCTCAATAAAAGAAGCTGACCACACAGCAATAGTTTTACGACAAATATAACTTGTGTGAAGAAACAGTCCTAGCCATTTTAATAAAACCCTCTATGTATATTCTTTAGGCTTTAGTTATTTTTGTGAGGCAGAACTTGAGCTTTTCCAAGCTGAGCCTGAAACAAAGACATGAGCCAGTCAGAACTCCAGATAATCTGAACAATTTACTTGGAAGAATATTCAATAATTGTTTTTGGTTTTACAGAAAAAACATTTCCTTCTTAATGGTTATTAGCTTCTGCTTAATTGTGTTCAACTATTAGAGTTCCAATGCTGCGTTTTGGGGAGTTTTCATCTGATATAAGATGATTTGTTGAACTTTGTTTATCTATTATAGTTCCAATGCGTTTTAGATAGTTTTCTTTTTATATAAGATGATGCTGTATTGCTGCAGATATATTATTAAATGCCTCTTATCTAATTGTTTTTGTTTACTTGCAGCAATTATATCTGGAGGCAAAGGTACAGCCCAAGACAAAATCAAGACTCTACGAGAGGCAGGTGTAACAGTTATTGAGTCCCCAGCAAAGATTGGCACAACTATGTTGGAGGTTTTCAAGCAACGTGGGCTTGTTTCATAATTGGGACATATCATGAGAATTAGTTTCAGTGTGGGCCCCATTTGAAGAACTGTGGCCAATTTTGAAATTTGAAGTGATAGTTGATGATTTTAATTTTGTTTTTCTTCTGTTCAACGGTTTACCATTGGTCGGTTGTTTTCACATGGAAATATTGCTTTTTTAATGTTATTTTAGTACACCAATTAAGCAATAAATAACAAATCGTCAATAATTTTGGTTCAGTTATCAAGCTGACAGGTGCCCTTTATATTTATTTATAAACAATGCAGGAAACTTGTAAATTCAGAAATTCTCGCTCAGTACAAAGGACTTTTCTTTACCCCTGAGGTGTAGACTGATTGGTAAGTCGTTCAAGGACACAAATATTGGTTGTATGTTTAAACCCCAATAATACCGCTAGGAGTGGGACTAGCCTCCGGCTTGGGAGTTACAGTTGTTGTATAGCTTGATAGCATTCACGCAATTGTAAGTCTAACACTGATTCTCCCGGCTACCCCAAAAATGACAAGATATTTTCTTTGCCATTGCCTCCCTTTAAAAACGGGGTGTTCAGCTGAGTGTGGTATCTTGGATTTTATTACTCCAAGAATAATGGGATGTCTCTACAGCTTATTTCAAATGAACTTTTAGCGAATAGTTATTTTCAAGTTATTTTGTCAATATGTTGAGATTGTTGCTAGTACCACTAATAGTTCTTGTTTCTTAGGACGAACAATCTGGATATTCAGAAAATTTTGATTGTTCCTTGTAGGATTCTAACTTTTTCAGAGGCAAGAAAGGTTATATTGCATGTTAAGGTTGAGTGCAGTTGAACTAATTAGGTGCACTCCCCCATTTGAGGGTGAGCGATAACGAATATTGGCCCATACTGCCCTAGAGAAAATACTTGAAAGAGAAAACACTTACAGTTAAAATATTCTATCATATAATTGGTGAGTCAATTTCCATTTACGATAGTTTATAAATTGAAAGCAAAAGGGATCTTTCAATTCATTTTTTGATGTGTGAATACCAATTTTTATTTGAGGAAGGATTGTAAAAAGAAGTTGAGCACACTAAAAAGAATCTGTGGGAGGTAAGTGACCAAATAAGCAATTGATGGTAGGGGTTCACATAAAAGAGTAGCTTATTTGAGCAATACCAAAATTACATGCATCGTTAAGACAATGTGAGGAGTGATGTAAGACAATACAACATTGTCATCTAAACTATATATTTCATCTGAGCATTTGCATCAGTTAGTAACTTGTCAATTCATACTCATAGCCAATGCCTTTATTTGAAGTAAACTTTTACTAATTAGATTTGCGGTTTACTAGGTAATTACATTTCACGTTCCTAGGAGTTTTGCTTATGATCATAATGAATTTCTTCTGGTCTGCATTACCACAGAGAAAACTTATGTGAAAATTTTCAATACGAGTGATGTAAGACTGCACAACATTTCTATCTAACATATATATTTCATTTGAGCATTTGCTTAAGTTCCTTGTCAATTCATACTCACAGCCAGTGTCATTACTTGAAGTTAGTTTTACCAATAAGATTTGTGGTTTACTAATTATTTTTGAAGTTCCTAGGAGTTTTGCATATGATCACAATGAATTTCGTCCGGTTTGCATTGTTACATGTAAAGAGAGAACTCATGCAATATATATCAATGCGAGGAGTGATATAAGACCACGCAACATTGTAATCAAAACTACACATTATTTGAGCATTTGCATAAGTTAGTTCCTTGTCAATCCATACTCACAATCAATGCCTTTATTTGAAGTTAGTTCTACTAATTAGATTTGTGGTTTACTAAGTATTTAAGTTAGTCTTAAATAATCAGATTTGTGGTTTACTATTAGTGTAAGCGTAGGAATGAGTTAAACCATCTAAACATGCTTCTACACCTCTAAATAAGACATTGCATCTAAGATTTAAGAAATTTAAACTAATTTAAACTAAAAATCTTCAGAAATCTGTCCTATTGCTCTTTAACTCTAAAGATCTCTCTAATCTACTTTGCTCTCAGATTTTAGAAGCTAATTAGACCATTGAAATGACACTTAGAGAATGATAATTCAAATTAATTCTATTCCTATATGATTAAATAATAAAACTACTGTAATGGCAGCCATGACTGCAAATGCTAGATGCTTGACGGATGTTGGATGAATGCTCAAATGCTTGATTGTTTGGATGCTTGGATGCTTGGAAAACCTGCAGAGTAAGATTGCACAACTTGGGGTCCATTTCCTGTAGCCAAAGACCTGTATTTATAGCTTTTATGGTAGCACATTTGCACAGGGATACGAGATAAGAGGCTGGGATTCAATCTGAAGAATTGAATGGCATGGGATGAGAAGATGAAGCTGATCATGGAGGATTGTTTCTCCCTATGAAAACACCAGGCAAGATGAGAGGGAAGATGGTTGGAAGAAGATTGAGAGGACTTCCTGCAGGTTTGTCCTCGAAGCTCTTCCCGTGAATGACAGTAGAATTAATTAGATTTTGAAAATTTAATTTTATTGGTGAGTGATAAAAGGAATATAATTTATGCATAAATTTAAATATTTTTGATTTATTTAATTTTAGTAAAAAGAGGATTGAATAATTTAATAAATCAAACTATAGAATTTGTTTATTAAATTAAAATAAAAGAAAATGATAATTAAATAAAAGATTTTAGAATATCTTTATTTAATTAAGAAGAAATGTGATGAGGTAATTAAATAACACAAATTATTTAAGTTGTGTATTTAATTTATGATAGAAGTATAAAAGAAGTAATAATAATAATAATTAAATAAAACAAAGTTTTTAATTTTGTTTGTTTTAATTAAGAGAGAAGTAATATGATGAAAATGATAATAATTAAATAAAACAAAGTTTTTAATTTTGTTTATTTAATTAAGAAAGAAGTAATATGATGAACTTAATATAAATAAATATTTCTATTTATTTACTAAGTAGATGAATTTAAGATTAATTAATCAAATAAGTCATATTTAATTAATTAGATTTTCCAGACCATTTTTAGGTGTCTACATTTTGCCCCTCTTTGAAGTGATGTGTTTACGCATTGCTTCGAAGAATGATTTTGCGTAAGCTGCCAGTATTGACGAGGAGTTTAAAATATGCCCTTGATTTGCCCCAGATGTTGAATTTTGAAATGATAGCGATATATGCCCCCTTGGGAGATAAATTGAGGAATTTTGAATTTTCTTATGATTTTTCAAAAATTTTGAATTTTTATGATGATTTGATGATGAATTGCTGAAGAAACAATTTATCTCCCGACAAAATTGTCCAAAAATGCTCTTGTGATAGGTAATAATTAATTCTTCAGAAAGAAAAATAAATAAATCCCATCAAAATCCCACAAAAATAACCTATAAAAGCTCAAAAAGTCATTTTCAAAAGTCATTTGTGCATTTGACTTTGATAAACTTGTGATAGAGACCCTTAGAGTGTTTAGAGCATCAGGATGCCGATTCCTTACCACACCCACCGACTCGAGCGTGTGCGACGTCACCAGTGTCCGACTGACTATGGACCTCCGGTACGTACCCCAAATCCTCCTCGTAATTCGCGCTCGTACTTTTTTTTGTTCATTTGCACGTGTTTTCTGTTTTAGCGCCCGACAGACGCGGTTTAGCGCGCCGGTAATTTGTTTTAGCGCATCAGAGTTTTAGCGCGCCAATCGAAATCTGTAGCGCATCCATAGATTAGGGTAGCGCGTCAGAGTTTTTAGCGCGTTGGGTCAATTCTGCAGCGCTTCAGTAGGATTTTGTAGCGCGCCACTAGAAATAGCACTTTAGGTAGATTTTGTAGCGCGTTAGTAGGATTTTGTAGCGCTTGGAAGTATAGATTGATGAAAAATTGTGCACTTTGATTTTTATTTCGTCGATTTGTTGTTGATTCCATCTATTTTAGTTTGATCTTGACTAAATAAATGGTAAACGATCTCATGATGAGCGAGATCCATTGATTGATAATAATTACCCTCATGATAGGCGAGAAATAATTAAATTTTTTGAAGGGATAAACCTGATTGATAGATGAGGGTTCCTTCTTGATAAATTGATAGTATGATAGGTAAAACACAAATTTTTTTTTTTTTAAATTGATGACTTCCTAATGTTTGATATTTCTGATTGATAACATATTGATCTGTAAAATGTTCTTTTTGTATGATAACAGGAGCATTTAGATGTTATCCAGGTGCGAGAGCAGTTCCCCTAGCCTTTTGATATGATACCATGATTTTCAGCGGATGAGAGGCAGCATATTACCGATTGTGGTTTAGCCTCATTATTGGATATGCCCCATATTAGACTTAATAGGGGTCTACTGTCAGCTTTAGCAGAGCGGTGGCATAGTGACCACAACAACTTCCATTTACCTACTGGCGAGATGACCGTGACGCCAGAGGACGTATGGCGTATTCTTCGCATTCCTTTTGTTGGGGAGATTGTCGTGCATGATTCAGAGGAGGTTGGTGGGGTAGAGTCTATGCGGAGAGTTTTTCAGGATCCCCATATTGCGGGAGAGTGGGTTCCATGGGTAGAGATCTATGATTCATATGCTCCACTTCCTTCAGTTTTGGCCGGCTTTATTGGTGGATTCCTTTGTCCTGATAAGAGGTCAAAGGGTCTATCTCTTGGATGGGGTCGGGTATTAGAGGGTATGGTGGCCCACAGGACGAGATATGCTTGGGGCATGTGTATGCTTGCTCAACTATATCATGACTTACACTGGATCGTGTACCTCGGAGGTAGCAGTTTATCGGCGGGAGCTACACTTCTTCAGGTATGGGCATGGGAGCATATTGCTGTTACGCGTCCCGTGCCGGTGTTATCGAGACCAGCGACGAGACCTTATGTGTTTCGCTATAGAGGCAGACCTACCCGGCATATGATGGGTAAGCTAGATTATTAGAGGCAGATTCTTGATGATGTGGAGACAGTGACCTGGCGTCCCTATTTAGATTGTAATGACTGGGATGATGATGATATCGAGTTAGGATTTTTGGTCGATTCGATGTATTTGATCGGGAAGAGCCCCAGGATTTTGGAGCGATTCCTATTTCGCCGCGTCTACAGACAGTATGGGATTGTTCAGTGTATGCCACAGGGAGTAGCACACTATGGACAACGATGGGTAGATGCCAATGATTGGGGTCCATGCTTGCCTTATGGGGCACTTGTTGAGGGTTATCGTGCTCTACAACCATCGGCATGGGATATGCGGTGAGACATTGTTGAGGCACCCGTTACTCCCGAGCACGAATAGTATTTGGCTCTACACCCTCCTCCTTGTATTACCATTCCAGATGAGCCAGCACCAGCACCAGCACCAGCACCAGCAGCTGTAGGAGGTGGTCAGGGTGGTCAGAGACGGAGGAGAGAGGAGGATGTAGATGTGGACGTGGAGGGTAGCGAGGAGAGTGACAGTGAGGAGAGTGATGATAGCAGTGAGGATGGCAGTGATGATAGCAGTGATGATGATGGCGGAGATGGGGGGAGACCAAGCATAGCAGGTACTTTAGAGCCATCGACTAGTGCGCCTCGTAAGAGGTAGGCCGTTGTTTCCTCATCAGCAGAGCGATCAGAGGTTGTGGGTTTACGTGTGCAGGTTCAGACCTTACAGGGACAGCTAGCACAGGTGCAGGGATTATTAGCACAGACGCAGGCCCAGATGCAGGCACAACTAGCTACTGCATAGACACAGATTACCTCTCTGATTGGTGAGAGAGATGAGGCCATACAGGCAGCAGCGACAGCACAGGCTCAGCTAGTAGGTGTACGAGCACAGTTGACCACTGCCCAGGCACAGATCACAGCCTTGACTGCAAAGTGAGATACTGTTAGACAGGTAGCAGAGACAGCACAGGCTACTGCAGAGAGATTGCAGAGAGTGGCAGATGGGACCTCTGTGGCAGATTACATGCAAGAGGCTATGCGGGCAGGTGTTGAGATTGAGTTTTACAGGAGCCGTTATCATGAGCTCTGCCCCCCAGAGTAGAGAGTCAGTTATGCCCAGTCTCGCTCAGAGAGGACTCGTTCGAGGACAGTGAGCAGAGGCGTGACAACTCTCTCGAGAGATCTGAGAGATCCGAGAGATTCTAGGACATCTGGTGGTGGTCATGATACTGGCGCGAGACCTGCTCCTTCTGGTGCGAGTACCGCTTGAGATCATTTGTGTACCCTTCGAGAGATATATACAGCCATTTTTGATATGATGTTATTTTCATCCTTTTCAGACTTCATTGTATACTTGACACTTGATGAGATATATATGTGCAGTAGTTCGATTGATCTATGATGTGGTCTACATGATTTATGTGATGGATGCATTTTAATTTTTATGTTTTATGATGATTTATTATACTAGATTGTATAGATGCATTAATGATGATGTGATATGATATTGATGATGTATTTCTTTTCTCCATGAAATGCAATGCATAATATATAAAATGAGATGTAAATGAATGATGTATGGATATGTGATGTAAATGAATGATGTATATAATGAAATGTAAATGAATGATGTACGGATGAAATGTAATGTATGAGATGTAAATGAATGATGAATGTATGAAATGTAATATAGAATGAGATATAAATGAATGATGTATGGATGAAAATATAATGTATGAATATGTGATATGTGATAGAAAAAATGAGATGTAAGTGAAATGATGTATGTAATGAATGACATATGGATGAAATGCAATATAGAATGAGATATAAATGAATGATGTATGGATGAAAATATAATGTATGAATATGTGATATGTGATAGATAAAATGAGATGTAAGTGAAATGATGTATGTAATGAATGAGATGTAAATGAATGACATATGGATGAAATGTAATATAGAATGAGATATAAATGAATGATGTATGGATGAAAATGTAATGTATGCATATGTGATATGTGATAGATAAAATGAGATGTAAATGAAATGATGTATGATAGATAAAATGATGTAAAATGCCTTCCATATGTATGCAATGAATGATGATTTTGCAACTACATGATAATGACAATGTGATGAGATGTAAATGAATGATGTAACATAACGTGTATATGATGTCACAAAATGAGATGTTTATTGTGAAATTTATGATGAGATGAAGAAATGATTTTATATGCATGCCATTATGAAAATTGTATTTGTCAAGTATACTCAATCTGTAATAAGAAAAGATAACATTCTTTGCAAATGAATATTTTGCCACATTGTTAGTGCAACGGAAGGTAAGCCTGTAAGATCGTGGAATTGTGTGCCCAAGAGGTGTGACAAATAAAATTCCTGCCCCCGATCCATGTTGTGTGTAGGATCCATCAAAGTAGAGTTGCCATGGTTGTGTTGTAACGTTGAGGATATCCGCATCAGGAAATTCCATGGTCATAGGATGACTGTCTGACAATGGAGCTTCTGCTAATTGGTCGGCGATGACTTGTCCTTTGATAGCTCGTCTTTCAACATACTGAATGTCAAACTCACTGAGGAGCATGACCCACTTTACCAACCTTCCTGTTAAAGCTGCTTTGCTCAGTAAATACTTGAGGGGATCAATTTTTGTAACGAGCTTGACAGTGTGAGTGAGCATATAGTGTCGCAATTTTTGTGTTGCAAATACTACTGCTAAGCATGATTTTTCAATGAAGGTGTAGTTTACTTCATGTCCATTGAGTGTCCTGCTGATATAGTATATTTCTTGTTCCTTTCCTTCTTTATCCTCTTGTGCTAGCAAGGCTCCTAAAGAGATATCTGTTGTTGCGATATATAGCAACAATGGCTTGTCTTCACTGGGTGGCACCAAGATTGGTGGTGTCATCAAATAATGCTTGATTTGATTGAAAGTACTCTCACACTGTTCATCCCATTTAAAAGACACATTTTAATGCAAAAGATGGTTGAATGGATGACACCGATCTGCTAGTTGAGAGATGAATCTTCTGATGGATTGTAGTCGGCCTTGTAGAGATCTTAATGTACTGATATTCTTAGGAGGTGGCATTTCCACAATGGCTTTAACTTTTGCTGGATCTACTTCAATTCCTTTTGTAGAAACTATGTATCCAAGGAGTTTTGTTGATGTTACTCCAAAGGCACATTTCTTAGGATTTAATCTGACTTTGAATTTCTCCAACCTATCAAATATTTTGGCCAGTATCTCTAGATGTCCTTCCCTGGTGTGAGATTGGCTAAGATATTGTCCACATAGTCCTCCATGAAGGTGTGCATCATGTCATGGAAGATTGTTGTCATAGCTCGCTGGTATGTAGCTCCTGCATTCTTTAACCCAAAAGGCATGACGTTCCAGCAAAAGGTGCCCCATGGACATGTAAATGCTGTCTTTTCTTGGTCTTTAGGAGCTATTTTGATTTGATTGTATCCTGAAAATCCATCCATGAGTGATAGCATTTGATGGCCAGCTGTTAGATCTACAATCATGTCTATGTTTGGCAAAGGAAAATCATCCTTTGGACATGCTCTATTTAAATCCCAGAAATCAGTACATATTCTGGTGTGATCTAGTTTTGAAACAGGTACAATGTTGGATATCCATTCAGCATAATCAATAGATCTGATAAATCCAGCATCTAGTAGTTTCTTCAAATCATTTTTTACCAATAATGCAACATGTGGATGCATTTTTCTCAGTTCTATTTTACTGGTTTAGTGCCAGCTGGTAAGGATAAGTGATGCATAATGAGATCTGTGTCTAAGCCTGGCATGTCAGAGTATGACCAAGCAAAATTGATGCATCGTTCTTCAAAGAATTTGATAAAATCTGGCTTTTCTGTATCTGTCATGGATGCTGCCAGGTGTAGTATTCTTACTTTCTCTGCTATGCCAATATCAATAGACTGTGTGGGTTCTATCAACACTGATGATCTTTCATGGTAATGTTGTGGGAGGATGTCAAGCCTTTCATCCTTTGGTGCCTCAATGAGGTTTTCACCATTGGATGCGTTCTTTGTTTTTACTATTTTAGGATCAAATACTGCCATAGAATGGTTTTCACCATTAGATCCATTATTTATTTCCATACTTTTGCAACTGAAAGGCTTGGCACCCTCCTGCCTAAAAGCATCATTAAAAGAAGTATTGGTAGAACAAGTATCGGATTCTTCACAGCAAAGATAGTTAATAATAGCGGAGTCATTGTCAAAAACAGGGAGATTGATGGGGTGTTGGGGTTCCCACTCGATAAGCTCGGGATGTAGTAAAGGCAATGAATCATTAGATGGGTTGAGGTCAGTGATTGTGAAAGCTCGGATGGAAATGTTGTCTAGGTTGTTAGTGGTTATGTCGAGGCCTACGAAGGTATTTTCTTCCACATCATTTATCTCAATCAATGTCCGCTCATCTTCACTTGAGTCATCAAAAATTTGTGTTTCAAAGACAATAGGATTAAAACTCGAGCTTTGACCCTCATGTTTGGGGGTATACTTTTTGATAACATCGATCTGAATATCTTCATAGGAAACATTTGATAAATTGTCCCACTCATATTCATTTGAATCTATTTCAGAATTATCTCTTATTTGAAGAATACGCTCCACAGTTTTATTGGTGAGTTCTGCTCTTGCTTCTTCTGTGTATTCTAGTCCAGCTCTGCCATTTTGCTGAATTGTGAGAACTTGGATTGGTTCTATTATACTTTGTTCCCCTCCTTCAAGAGGTCCTTGTTCTGCTGCATATCCTAGTCCAGTTTTATCTTTATGTTGGAGTGTGAGAGGCTGGATTGGTTCTGTTATGCCTTGTTTCCTTAACCCAAGAGGTCCCTGTCTTGAATATCCCATCTTCTCCAGAATAGTTTTTCCCTTTCCATATTGATTTGTTTCTATGATATTACTCGTGGAAGTGGAAGCTTCCTCATCCCTATAAAGCCAATTTAGAATAGCCTTATCTTCTGATTCTTCATCTAAGTTCCCTGCTTTTACAAATCTACCATCTAATGCCGTTGTAGATTGTGCTGAATTTTGGGTGATTGTAGTTGGTTGTCCATACGTTTGTAAGGAGGGTAACATCTGTGATAGATGGAAAGAGTGTCCAACACCATATTCACTTATTCCTTTGTCACTTATCTGTACTTTGTTGGTGAATTGATGTGAGAGTGAAGCCAATTGTTCTTCAACATTTGAAGGGTTAGATTGTGCCACCCTGATCTCTTGTGATTTTTGTTGTTTTGGAAGCCACTTTGATATGAAGCTTTGTTGTTTCTCACCATTAGATGAATCTGATGTGCTAACTTCTCGATTGTTAGGTATTAATGTATCCTGAGATGTTTTCAATGTATGACAAGCTTGGGTGTCATTATAGTCTGCTGTGATTGTTACCTCCTGTCCATTGACGGGAAATTTTAGGCATTAATGATAGGTGGAAGGTACTGCTTGCATATCATGAATCCAAGGGCGTCCCAATAGTATGTTGTATGTCAGTTCCCTATCTAAGACTTGGCAAACCACTTTTTGGACAATAGGTCCCACTTGAATGGGTAATATGATCAACCCTTTAGAGGACCTTTCTTCCTCATCATATGCTTTGATTGTGATTTTTCTTCTTGTATCAATGGCTTCATCTTAGTATCCTAGTGCATGAATCAACTTTAAGGTACAAATATTTAAACCAGCCCCTCCATCTATCAGGACACGCTTTACACGGTGTTTATGGATGAGGACTTCAATGTGAAGGGCAGAATTATGTGGATGGGTGAGTGATACATCATCATGTTCAGAAAATGAAAGGCAATGAGGTGCAGATAGATGTCCCACCATAGCTTGGAATTGACATACATCCAAATTTTTAGGTACCGTGGTTGATACAAGAGCTTGCTCAAGAACCTCTTTGTGTGATGGGGAAATATTTAGAAGTTCCAAGATGGATATTTGTGCCGGTATTTTCTATAATTGATCAATGAGATTATATTGATTAGAGGGAGGATCCACAGATGGGGATGATAATGATGCTCCTTTCTTATATAACTTTGGATTGTGCCCTTGTTGTGGCATTAACCAGTTGGTACTCTTGTTTCCCTTTGAGTGTGATTACGTTAATTTGGTTTTCAGATTTGTCTATATGTTGTACCAAATTAGTAGATGCAATGTCATTGTTCCGATTGATTTGATTGCATAACTCCTCATCTTCTTTGGTAGTAGAAAAACAAAGGATTGTTGTGTCATAAACATAACCGACATTCTTACCTTTGGTGTTTGCGGAAGAGGATTCTCCCTTCTGATAATTGGGTAGAGGATTTTTGAATGTTGTATGATCTTTGTTTGTTTGGTGCCCCTCTACAAATACTTTCTTTTGATCTATGAGGTCTTGTACCGCATGTTTTAACTGCCAACAATTTTCAGTCATGCGGCCTTTATTCTGATGGTAGTGACAGTAATGCAAGTCATTCCACCATGATGGTTTGACCCGAGGGTCCCAATTTATAGCCTCTTGTACTTGAATGAGTTTTTCGTCTAAAAGTTCTTTGAGGACTGATTCCAATGATTGTCCTAATGGCGTGAATTTTCGTTTATTGGATGGTTGTTGGAATGATTGGGTTTTTGTTTCTCCACTGTTTTGATTATTTCCTTGATCACTACTTTGTTTGACATTAGAATCATTGTTTTGTTTGTTTGTAGTGGTTGGCGTCAAGGTGAATACTGGTTTGGACGTGTGTGTATCGATCATGGTATTAGTATTCTTATTCTTTTGCCAAAATCTTGGTTTTTCGTTGTTGTTAGAGGAATGGCTATTGTTTGAACCTTCAATGAAGTCTTTGATTGTTCCCCTTTTGATTAGAGCCTCTTCGATTTTGAGCCTCTTTTCGATAACTTGTTCAAATGTAGACGGACATTGTAAATCCAATCTGTAATTCATGTCATCCACTAAGTTATCAATGAACATCTCTATCTTCTCCTCTTCAGGAATAGATCTAGGGTATTTAGCAAATAGCCTTCTCCATCGTTGGAGAAAGGAAAGAAACTTTTCACCCTTTGCTTGTTTGGTATTGTAGAGTTCTTTTAAGGTCACCCCATGTTGGATGTTGAATGAGAAGTGCGCTATGAACCTATTGATTAGTTCTTCAAAAGATTGGATCCCGGGTTCCATTTTAGAAAACCACTCCATGCAAGTGTTTCCTAAGCTTCTTGGAAATAATCGTAGTAAGAGTCCTCGTGTGCGAACTCTATGCTCATGGCTCGAAATTCCCGTACGTGATCAAATGGATCGGTTCTTCCATTGTATTTGTTGTACGTCGGGTATTCACAATACCGTGGAAATGGTATCACGTTAATGCTTGGGTCGAATGGATAAGGGAAAATGTCTTGTAAGGAATATCTTTTTGTTGGCCCTTGTTGGATATTTTGGAACTGTAATTGTAATTGTTGGATTTGTTTTATCAAAGCATCTATTTGATTTGGATTTTCCATACTAGTTGTCTGGGGTGTAGTTGTTTCCTTGAGTTGATTGACATCAAAGTCTTTAGGAAGCTTAGCACCTTTGTCAACTAATAGTAGAAGATACTTTTCCATATCTTGCTCTAGCATCTTTTCCATAAATTTATGGAAATGAGGGTCTTGTTGCACTTTCTTGATTTCTTCTGCAGTTATTTCTTTCTCTTGTGAATTAGTGAGAGGATTAGTGTTGCTATATCGTCCCCAAGGGTTTTCTTCAGCCATGGCTGCTATTCTTTCATTTTCTTCTTGTTGTTGTCTTTGATATGCTGCTCGTGTGAAAATAGGCATACAAACGTTTAAAGTTTTACTCTAGACTTTGATCTTGGATTTTTGATTGGATAAGTGTTGAGGTTTTTTTGATTTAAAATCTGATTTAGTCGTGTCTAGTTTCGTGATGGAAGGATGATAAAAATCCTTGATAGGGAAACTTTGACACAAAAAAAAATCTCAGATTTAGTGATAAGGACACTTTGCAAGATGTTTCAAGACCTAGGTATAATAGTAAAGTTTTCTTTTTGTATGATTCAAGTGTTTTTGGACTATGGAAAAAAATAAAAATAAAAAATGTTTTGGACTGATGAAAACCTTGTCTTCGATATGGGTAGATTGAAAAACTGTCTTACTAACTCTCTGTTTTTCTGACTTTCTAGAGCGCTAAAACAGAGACATGAAGCGCTAAAATAGAGCTGGAATGCGCTAGAATAGAATAGTGACGCGCTATAACAGAGCAGTGATGCGCTATAACAGAGCAGTGATGCGCTAGAACAGAGACCCAATGCGCTAAAACAGAGCTGGAACGCGCTAGAATAGAGCAGTGACCCAAAGCGCTAAAACAGAGCTGGAACACGCTAGAACAGAGCAATGACGCACTAGAATAGAGACCCAAATCGCTAAAATAGAGCTGAAACGCGCTAGAACAGAGTAGTGACGCGCTAGAACAGAGACCCAAAGCACTAAAACAGAGATGAAACGCGCTAGAACAGAGCAGTAACGCTCTAGAACAGAGACCCAAAGCGCTAAAACAGAGCTGGAAAGCGCTAGAACAAAACCATGAGGTGCTAAGACAGAAAACTATCTTACTCTATGAAACTCACTTGGTCTGGTATCGTATTGTATGGCTGGTTGTGGGATGTATTCTGGACGAATTCTTTGACTGTGATTGTGGTGTTGCCTAAGAACCCTTCTTTGATAAAATACTTGTGAATCTAAAGGAGCTACAACATAGTCGTCCGTATAACCTCTAGAGAAATCGTGATATCTATGAATAAAAGTCCTATGTTGGAGTAGAACTTTCCTGCTTTGATATAAAAATCGTTGCTTTCTCAGAAGTTGTTTGTATGTAAGTGTTTTCTTTGGCTTTCTGATTCGTTTGACAAGAGATTTCTTGACAAATTTGGTGGATACCCAATCTCGAATCATGAGAAGTTCACAAGTGTTTGATTTTGAAGTTTTATTGTGATGATCTTATTTGAATTTAATGAAAGAAAACACAAGCAAGAATAGAATGGTTGACTTTAAAATCCTAGAATCTAAACAGATAGTGTATGTTCCTAAGAATCAAGTATGATTCTTCTTGATTTTCATTGGTTTGATAAGAAGATAAGACAATTCAAACAGACTCACTCCTAGAGACAAAAGGTCATTGTTATATACTCGAACGACCCACAGCTTGGAATTGTGTCGACTCACACAGCCATGTCACCCCCTAGAGGGCGCCCGTGTTTTTGTCTTTTCCAGGTGCGTACTGAGAGTGACAGAAGTGGATACCGGATCCCCTGAGCAAACAGTCCTTGGCAATTATATGGTGAGTGCTTGAGGGTAGATTCTTCCCCGCCCCTGCACCGCCGAGTATTACAATGTTTAGAAACTGACAAGCGTGCTTCTATTTCTAAGTTCTTAGATAGTGTTTCCGTTCAGAGTGACAAATGGATAAACTCCCTCGAGAGACCTCCCAATCTTTAAAACAAAGATTTTTGGGATGGTTATCCTGCACACTTTCGTTGAAAGAGGGTTTCCCCAAATTCACATAAATTTTTAAGTGGGTTGGAATACCATGGCTTTTGGCTGTCCCCACTCAGGTCGTTCCCGTAGGGTGAGTACTTTTTCCCACTACGACAGGCCTGTCTAAAGGTTTTAATAAAAGTTTGAAAATGCGTAAAGAAAAAGTGAGTCTGGTATTTTGATGCACCCAGTCAAGGGGAGAGCATAAACCTATCACTCAATCACAGCAGAGAAATTTTGTTCACTTTTAAAAACCCAAAAGACAAATTAGCTAATCTATATGGAGATATTGCTCCATAAAAGCATGATGTTCAATTTTAATCCCACAAGAAATTGTGTAGTTTCTATCCTAGGATTGATCAATTTTTATCCATTTGCTATCCTAGGATTGGTAAATTTTAATCCATTTTTTGTCTTAGGATTGATATATTTTAACCAAAATAGACAAAAAAAACAAAATATGGCCATGGATGCATCGGATCCAGATAAAAAAAAATGATTTTAAAGACAAACAGTCGAGGTGCTGAAACAGTGGATCTACACGCTGGAACAGTGACGCGGCGTGCTAAAACAATTGAGCGGCGCGCTACAACAAAAGACCCGCGCGCTAAAACAGACCACCTACGCGCTAAAACAGATGACAGGCGTGCTAGAACAGACCACCAGAGCGCTACAGAATATAGCCAATGCGCTATAAAAAGTCATGGTTCTGCGAAAACTATCACGCCAATACCTGTAAGACACTTTTCACAAAAAATATGCAGAATATGGGGTTAGGCCCCACGGTGGGCACCAAATTGTAAGCGTAGGAATGAGTTAAACCATCTAAACATGCTTCTACACCTCTAAATAAGACATTGCATCTAAGATTTAAGAAATTTAAACTAATTTAAACTAAAAATCTTCAGAAATCTGTCCTATTGCTCTCTAACTCTAAAGATCTCTCTAATCTACTTTGCTCTCAGATTTTAGAAGCTAATTAGACCAATGAAATGACACTTAGAGAACGAGAATTCAAATTAATTCTATTCCTATATGATTAAATAATAAAACTACTGTAATGGCAGCCATGACTGCAAATGCTAGATGCTTGACGAATGCTGGATGAATGCTCAAATGCTTGATTGCTTGGATGCTTGGATGCTTGGAAAACCTGCAGAGTAAGATTGCACAACTTGGGATCCATTTCCTATAGCCAAAGACCTGTATTTATAGCTTTTATGGCAACACATTTGCACAGGGATACGAGATAAGAGGCTGGGATTCAATATGGAGAATTGAATGGCATGGGATGAGAAGATGGAGCTGATCATGGAGGATTGTTTCTCCCCATGAAAACACCAGGTAAGATGAGAGGGAAGGTGGTTGGAAGAAGATTGAGAGGATTTCCTGCAGGTTTGTCCCCGAAGCTCTTCCCGTGAATGACAGTAGAATTAATTAGATTTTGAAAATTTAATTTTATTGGTGAGTGATAAAAGGAATATGATTTATGCATAAATTTAAATATTTTTGATTTATTTAAATTTAGCAAAAAGAGGATTGAATAATTTAATAAATCAAACTATAGAATTTGTTTATTAAATTAAAATAAAAGGAAAATGATAATTAAATAAAAGATTTTAGAATATCTTTATTTAATTAAGAAGAAATGTGATGAGGTAATTAAATAACACAAATTATTTAAGTTGTGTATTTAATTTATGATAGAAGTATAAAAGAAGTAATAATAATAATAATTAAATAAAACAAAGTTTTTAATTTTGTTTGTTTTAATTAAGAGAGAAGTAATATGATGAAAATGATAATAATTAAATAAAACAAAGTTTTTAATTTTGTTTATTTAATTAAGAAAGAAGTAATATGATGAACTTAATATAAATAAATATTTCTATTTATTTACTAAGTAGATGAATTTAAGATTAATTAATCAACTAAGTCATATTTAATTAATTATATTCTCCAGACCATTTTTAGGTGTCTACAATTAGGTTTTAAGTTCCTAGGAGTTTCACATATGATTATAATGAAATTCTTCTAGTTTGTATTGCCACATGTAAAGAGAGAACTCATGCAACATTTATAATGGCATTGATAATAATTTTCTTACATTCTAGTAAGATCCAACCCAAGTAAAGGGTGATAAAGTGTGACATAATGCATTTCTTTTAGCTTCATTTCATAGATCCAAGTCTTGGCAATTAGTTAATGTGGTACATGTGTTAAAATATCATGATGTACACTCTTGAATCTACGTTTCACATTTTAGACCCATAATGGGGATATATTTTATGATACATTAAATAACTTGTAAACAACTTTTCTCGAAAATCTTATTCTAATTATACATTCATCTTTTGAAGACGCAAAATACAAGAAATATCAAATATTTTGAAGCAATATTTTTATAATCCCATGACCTGATGATTTGTGATCCAATATTGAATAATATTCACATTAATCTTTAATATCAAATGATCAACATTGATAAGATTACAAAGGGTAATAATGTTCACATTAATCTTTAATATCAAATGATCATTGATAAGATTACAAAGGGTTGAAGTTATGATGCCAATACATTTATCCATCACAAATTGTTAATTACAAGTATAAAATTTTAAGTTACAAAATTAAAATCTGGAAATTGAAACTAAATGCAAAATTGAAATATGCCTAGACCAATTAAGTAGAATGCCTAATAATTAGTCACCATAATATGGAAGTGTATTTAATTGCTATGTGCTTGTTGAGGTCCTTCAACAAGACCCTTATTGATCTCTCTTCCCAAATTGGTCCTTGTCAACTTGCCTAGGCTTCTTGGGATCTACATTCTACCATGTTTGGCTTTCCTACTATTTTACTTTGTGACAAACTTATTTGCTTTTTTAATGGTAAGTATGCTTCCTTTAATAGATTTGATAATGCAATATGTAGATCGATTCCTTTTAGCAACATTGGACCTCAAAAGTGTTTGAAAGAGGAGCAAATGGTAAATGTCTGTAGTAATACCAAAGGTCTATATGCACACCAAATCATTACCTTTTCATGTACCATATTTAATTTTTTATCTTCATTGTATTCTCATAGCTACTAGGTTCAAGAAAGTTGATTTATTGACCCTTTACTAGTTCAACATCTTTCACACTAAATTTTTTGAGGGCCTAAGTGTTCTTTTTTCATTATGTCATTCATTGCTAGGAAAAATTTGTACAAGCCCTTGCACTAGCAATTTGGGATTCATTGTGTATGTGGCCATGTGCAAAGTGTTCAACTTCTCCCACCTTTGTTGAGTAATGGTTGAAATATTCTTATGATAGAATTATATGGTGGGTCTATCTTAAGAATTATTATGTTCATATGGTTGAAAGTGCGCATCAATTTACCTACTTTCTTGAAGGTTGAGATTGTAAGAGCCCACATAACTCATGATAGTAAAATATGGGATACAATGGATACAACACATCTCAAATTTGACAAAACAAAATTGTTGATCACTACATCCTTCAACATTTTTCCTTGACCTATGTTGGAATTCTACCCATTCCTTTCTTGTGTCATTATCATTAGTTGCAAGGGCTCCTAAAACTCGAGTATCTCCTCCAATAAAATGAAATAAGACATCGAACATACCCAAATGGTTTGAGGAGTTGTTTCCTCAGAAAAATTAAAAAAATATTAATGAGTTGTAAATAAACATTTGCATTGACCTTGCACTCATCACAACATGCTTCACCTAATTAATTTTCATTATCCTTTACTATGATGTTCATTGAATGTGCACAACATGGCATCTAGTGGATGTGCTTATAAGTATATTTAATCAACTTCCCTATAGCCATGCACATAAATGATGAATTTATAGCCACTTTCCCTACATTATAAGGGCCAACCTTCTGTATGACGCCCCTCACGATTTGGAAATAAAATTCAACTCCTTTTTGAATGTGAACAAATATTACTAAATGGGTGACATATTAATGTCCATTTAATTATCCATGATAATATAATATCATGTGTTCCTCATGTGATTGCCCCTCTGCTATGAAATCAACTTTCAAATAATGTTTTCCCATATAATGGTACATTTCAATTTACTTCTATCAAGAGGTCTTGAAACATAGAAAAAGGTGACCCTAGGTCCTAAACACAAAGAACCTAGGGTACAAGGGCCCTTTTTCCAAGTTTCATTAAGATGTAGATCAACAAGGTGCATAGATTGACTTTCAACCCTGATGGTGAGCCAATCAGACTTGGATCTACATCTAATTGGGGGTTGGAATGGATTGAAAATATTTTGGAATAATTGACCTAGAGATCCTATATGACCTAATGTGAAAATGCAAGATCCTGACTTTTGACAAACATAAACAATCAACTTTTGGCAGATTTGGTGTAGAGGACAACAAACCTACTCACAAAAATTGGTCCTGCTATGCCTACAAGGATTGGGTCCAACTCTTTGTAGGGGTGTCCTGAAGTGCTTTTGGGGTCCTTCAGTGTTGGATTTGAGCTTCTATTTTCCATCTGCAATTTTTTTGGAATGTTGTCAGATAATTCTATAAGTTTCCATGGCTTGACAAGGTTGATAACAACAAATGCAATAATGCAAAATGGATATTCAAACTCTCTTCAATCCTCTTCAAACTTGTAACATGCACATTCACAAAGAGGGAAAATGTTGTGCCATATAGGGGCTGGCCTTAGTCAAACCTCGTGTAAGTGTTTCCACTTCCACAATGACAATGTCAATGATAAACCAATAATGAAAATGGAGGAAATGATGAATGAACATAATGTTGCAACTCTCCACCCTTCAATGGCTTCCTTGAAGGACTTAAGTCATGCACATCACTTCAAGGATTTGGATCTTGCTAGATAGACTTGCTTGAATGGTTGAATGCTTGGAGGCCTACAACAATGTTAGCCTTCACAAAACATGAACATGAACACACATAGAAATTGACACGACGTTGGATCTTGAATTGCTGCAATAAACTCTGATAGTGCTACTCTTGACTTGATCTTGAATGTTGTAAAAATTCACCTCTTGCTAGATAGATCTCAAATGATGCAATAACTAGGTATTTATAGGCATTTATTCAATTTCTCAAAAATTAGATCCCAAAAGCCGACATTTATAATTTGAATTCTAAATGTTAAATTACCACCAAAAACATATTTGAATTTAGATCCTAGCTAAGAAAGGGGACTTAGTCACCCATGGACGACTAGGTCTTGACCCAAATTTCATGGACATTCAAAGTCGAGGACAATATATGAGTTGTATTCATTTATTCAATGCTTGCAACTTATTGAAAAGGGGTATAAATGGGCTCTAAAATATAAATTTAGAAAATTATGGGGTCAATTAGGCTCAATAATTTAGGGGGCCAAAACATAATGTGAAATTGTTAAGGTACACAATTTCTACACTACATTTAGCCCCCACTCTATTGAGAGTATGAACTTACACTTAGACTCAAACTAAAGTAGAAAAATATGCATCAAGAGGGGTTCAATTGTACAAATGTTGAAGGGATATGTTGAAAAAGGATCTAGAGGGAGAACTCAAGCCCCTAGGATCCAAGATCCCATGAAAAACCAACATAAGCACATAGGGACATACATACGTATGTATGATATGTAGCAAGACAACATATACATACATGCCAAAAAGCATGAAACATACACGATGAAAACACATGGTAAAACATAACACATGGAAGATGATGAAATGAAAATAAGCATGATATAGACACGATGAAGACACGATGAAAAAAAAACACAAGGTTAGTACTAAAGGATTCAAATCGATAAGGTAAAGAGACCTCAGTCTTAAATTGTCTCAAATACCAAACGTCATCCATCAAATAAAGAAAAGGCTCCATGAGGACTAAAGTCATACACATCACTCGTGGAACATATGGATCCAATGGCAAGCAAGGTGTATTATGCTAGGTGGCCATGTTAAAAGGGCATTCATGACTCAGAAAATAACAAAGTCCAATATTTGTTAGGTGAATCACAAACCAGGAGACACATGAGCTAGTGAAGTCCAATATTCACTAGGTGAGCTCCCAAAGTAAGGTAAAATGAGACACACATTAGGTCTACAAGGTGTGCTTGCAACAAGGTGGCAAAGTGGAAAACACACAATAGGTCTACAAGGTGTTCCCACAACAACCATACCAAGAGTTACATTCCCTTATAACCTTGATAAGGTGCCACAAGATGCTATGTCAATGCTAGACTAAGTTCAACTCCCGTGAATGAAGTGAAGCAAAAATGCCAAGGTTTAATGTCACAGGGGATGAATACACTAAAGTTTAACGTCATGAGGGAAGAATATGCCAAGGTTAAAAATCTCAAGGGATATTGTAATAATCACCACAAAAGGTAACAATCAAAGGGGCTTTGCTCACACCTTAGGGAACATCACACATGACATCACCACCAAGAGAGGAATAGTTGAGGAATATAAAATCACACATCAGGGAACACTAGCCATAGCGTTACCACCAAGGAGAACGCCATACACCAAGAAAAGTCACTCTTATAGGAAATCAAGCCTAATATCACCACAAAAAAGGCACATCACATGCATTAAGAAGACCACACTTTGGTTGATTAGGTCACGCTTCCTAGGAGATGTATGCTATCACCACTAAGGAGGGACCATTACACATGCAACTAATGAACGAGGGACTATATGCCCCTCTTAAAATGTTAGTGTACTTTCTACACTAAAGTTTTAAGGAGATAAAGAGGAACCCCTTGCTAAAAGGAATGCACCTAAGACAAGGCTACCAAACTCCTTGTCCCCCAAGTGTAGGAACAAAGATGAGCCTAGATGTATGATGATATGCTACTCCTTGTGAAATGAAATATGATTGCATAAAGCCAAGTTTATACCCCCATGCATGGTAGTGAATATGTTATGATACTACAACTACCACATGACAAGGAGCAGTGACTAATGCTATTGATGATGATGAGTAGGTGAAGTATCATTCATACCCAAAAATTTCCCTAGGGACTCATCATTTTTAAACATATCTAATGACATATTCCCACATGTATTTTCAATTAGTTGAAGATGCACCAAGGTTAAAGTTTTCTTAGGAGAATTTTGTGTGATATCATTGATGCTAAGCAAAGGTTTCTTTGATTCTTTCATTTCTTTCAAAGGACAATAACCAAGACCTCTTGTTGTTTCTTGCATGCTAGGATCTATGGGGACATAAATACCTTGTTCTTTCACTCCACATCCTTTTCCATTATATCCAAATTGTTTCAACAGTAGATAACCTCTTCTATAATTTTTTTCCATTTCTTTTGAGGAAAGTTTTTCATAGTCACTTTCATTATATGTGGATGTGTAATTTGTGTTTTCTTCCTTGCTATTAGAAGTTGTGGAATGAGATGTTTTTGATGACTTAGTGATAGATTGTTTCGATACCATTGCTGCTTCTTGTTGGACACTAGGAACACTGAGAGGGGGGGTGAATCAGTGTTCCACAATTTGAATCTCAAATCAAATCTTAAACTATCAACAACAATATTTAACCTCTAATAACATCCACAACAAATAAATAGAAGGAAAAATGTATGTACATTAATAAGATAATGTGAACACCATAACACCAAGATTTTTACATGGAAACCCTGTTAGGGGAAAAACCATGGTGGAGATTAATCCACAAAGTATACTCTGTTAAAAGTATGACAAAAAGGGGAATGCACTTGCATTTAGGTGCACTCCCTAGAGCTCACTGCTCAAAATACAAAAGAGGACTCACTGTCCAAAAGAAGTTTGGATTAAAGCTATTCAAAATATGAACTGAGAAAACATCTCTAAATGCTTGGATTCAGTTCCAATGAAGCACATGAAGACTGATTCTGGACCTTCTGCCTAATTCACACTTTTGCTTTGTTCTGCTCTGCTTTGTTTTGCAAAAACCCTTCTGCTGCAAAAATAAAATTCTCTTGACAGATCCTTTGATAATACCTCATGCAACTGTTCTGCACTTTTTTGCACACACACCTTCTCACTACTTTGTACACCACTCCACATCACACCTAAAATTAATTACCGATCTCATTTATATATCCGCTAACTAGAATTTTATTATTGTATGTCGGCTTGAAATAAAATATAATACTCTTCCACAAGTTGGCTCTGTTAGAAGTATTGTCATTGATGTCTGGAAAAATCGTGGATGACAAAAATATGTTGAAATAATAAGGTATCTTTGATACTATCATTATTGGTACAATGGGTGATTTAACATCTGTGTAAGCATCTTCAAAATTTTGATATAAAGAAATTGTCAAAATAGTGGCTGACTTAATATCTGAGTTGAACCGAGCTATGTTTTACCACATTCTATTTCAACGCCTCTAGATTCAAGTCAAAACAGTGATATAACGAATATTTTCTGATCAAGCCTCTTCAGATTCAATATACCCGAAGTTTTGAGTATTACAGATCAAAATTTGTATGAGCCCGAATTAAATATGCACAAAGTTTTAAGTTTCCAAGTCATCTGTTAACGAGTTGTTTAGCAGTATTATGGAGTAGCAAACAAAAACAAATCTTGTTTCTGATCGACGCATTTCATATCTTGAAAGGTCACGGTATTCCTGAAGAGACGCAATTTTGAATATACGTGTTCTTTTTTTTTAAAAAAGGGAACGTTGTTTCTTAAAGAAATCTCCTAAAGATGTGACTTCTAAAAGTCATCCAATGTGTTTCTTCATTTTAACGTGCTTTCTCAAAAGTTTTTTTAAAAAGTTCGTATTTCTTCATGAGACGTATCTTCAAGACGAATGACTCTGTAGACATACGTGTCTCTTCTATTCTGATTTCTTTTGGGTATACTCATTCGATATCTGAAGATTATGTAAATTTGTTTATCAATGGAGTATCAAAAGCAAAATAAACTAAACAAATCAAAGATCATTAAGGCAGAAATTTGAGTTAATGAAAGGGTACGAATAAATGTTGAAAAGGAAAGGTTATGATCATTCATTAAGAGGCACAATCTTGGATCAACATATATATTTGTAACTCATTTCAGTTTGGTGGGGTGGTTGTGTGAGGATTTGTAGATCAGTCAAGTGTCCCATCTCTTTGTGTGGGCTTAGGGTGATATCTTTTATCACATAGAGTAGATTGGAGAGCTGGGATTGTAAAGATCAGATTGAAGGCAGTCTTACATCCATCAAGTCAAAGTTTTATGCTTTGCACTAAGGGTTGGTGCTCCTTGTAGGTAGGTGCCTACTAAATCTGTACAGGTCTGGGTGTTCCTTATAGGTTACATTCTACTAAATCATCTTTTTGTAAATCTGTAGGTTGGTGCCTACTTTGAAAAAATATTATTTCAATAAAGTTGTGTCAACTTGGGGAAATTGGTTCATATCAAAAAGTTGATTGTAATAAGTTTCAAAAAGAATAAAATTGAAAGTTTGTGTTGATTTACTGATTCACCCCCCCTCTCAGTAAATCTTTGTGCTCTTCAATTGGTATCAGAGCAAGGTCCTTCTTGAAAGCTTAATCGCTTGAAGGAGATCCTTAAAGAGCACATATGGCGAATCAAAGCAACACTGTGAAAGCACCCATCTTTGATGGGACTAATTATGCATTTTGGAATATCAAGATGGAAGCATACTTGAATGCACTTGGGTTTGATGTGTGGCAATCTGTTGTTGATGGGTACTCACCTCCAGCTACCCCTCCAACGGATCAAGCAGGGAAAAAGATAAGTGAAAACAATGCAAAGGCTAAGCATGCTCTTCTTTGCAGCCTAATAGATTCTGAGTTTACAAAAGTCATGAGATGCAAATCAGCAAAAGAGATTTGGGACAAACTTCAAAATATTTATGAAGGAGATGCAAAAGTTAAGAAGGCAAAGTTGCAAACTCATAGAAGAAAGTTGGAGACTCTCAAAATGGAGGATGATGAAGATATTGCTTCATATTTTCTTCGTGTTGATGAAACAGTGAATATCATGAGGGGACTTGGTGAAGAGATCAAGGATGACTTCATTATTGAAAAAATTCTAAGATCTCTTTCTACAAAGTTTGAAGCCAAGGTTGCAGCATTGGAGGAATTAACAAACTTGGATCAGCTAACCAAAGATGAATTACATGGAATCCTTGCTGCCTATGAGATGAGGATTGAAGGAAGATCACCACAAAAGGAAGTCTCATTCAAAGCATCCAAGAAGGGCAAGAACAAGCATGAAGAAAAAGATGAAAAATCAAGTGATGAAGTAGAAGCTTACTTCATGGGTAAACTTAAGAAAGGAAAAGGAAAATACAAAGGAAAATTTCCTTTTAAATGCTTTAATTGTGGAAAAGTTGGACATTATGCTTCAAAATGTCCTCAAAATGAAAGCAGCTCTAGTGAAGAAGAAAAGGAAATCAGTAACAAGAAAAAGGGAAAGAAGAATTTCAACAATAACTCGAAGAAGTTTCAAAAACATAAGAAGAGTTTCTATTCAAAAAAAGACAGCAGCACCTCCGAAGAACAAAGTGAAGATTGCTCAAGCAATGGGGAAGATGAAATATTGTTTATGGCTGAATGTGAAGAAAAAATTGTTGATCAAGAATGTGAAGAAGAAGAGGAGATAGATCAAGATTGCAATGAAGGAGAGGAAGTAGATCTTGAAGAAGAATTGCACTATGCTTACAAGAAAAATGAAGACTTGAAGAAGAAGGCTGCCAAGTACAAGTTGAAGATCAAAGAGATGACAAAAGACTTGGAGAAGTCAAGCAAAACCATTGAAGATTTGAGAACTCTAATCATGGAAGCTGAAAGAAATGAAGAAGAAATGAAGAGCAAACTCAATAAAAAGGAGATGAAATGTGACAAGCTGGAGCAAGAAATAGCAATGATAAAGATAGAGTTGGAGCAAACAAAGGTACAACACACAAATATTGATGAAGAATCCAGCAAGTTGATTGAGCTAATGAAGGCTCAAGATTGTCTTCAAAACAAAATAGAGGGCTGTTTTGAAGGACAATCCAAGAAGGTTGCTGACTCTAAAAAAAAATCTAAGATCTTCTCAAAGCAAGGTGAAGAAGAATGGATAAGTGCTGATCCTAAAAGAAGATTGAATACTAGGCACTTCTATGCATTCAATGGCTATTGTTTTCTATGTAACAAATTTGGCCACAAGGCCTCAAATTGTAAAAATAAAGTAAAAAATATTCCTAGCTACCTTAGAAGAGATTATAATCCTTTCACACCATTAATGGACTATAATAGTCTATGCTACAATTGTAATAACCTTAGGCACAAAGCACAAGCTTGTAGGAAAGTTTCTAATGATTCTCCAAAGCAAAACAAGAAAGAAGATAAGTCCATTAAAAGGAAAGAAATGCCTATCAAAGTGTGGAGGAAAAAGGAGAAATCAATGTTCATTCAAACCGCCTTACATGCTGAAAGTAAGAAGGATAGATGGTAGATTGATAGTGGGTGTTCAAAGCACATGACAGGTGACAAGAGCAAATTCATCTCTCTTGAACCTACTGATGAAGGAACAGTAAGATTTGGTGACAATACAAAAAAACAAATAAAAGGAAAAGGAAAACTTAGTCTAGATAATGGGAAAACAAAAACAGAAAATGTTTTGTATGTTAAAGGTCTAAAAGAAAATCTTCTAAGTGTTAGTCAACTTTGTGATCAAGGGAATAGTATCACATTTCTTTCTAATACATGTGATATCAAGAAAGATGGAAAGCTGGTTGCTCAAGCTGAAAGGAAACATAAATTGTATGTCTTAAAGGAAATAAGTTGTGAAAGTTGCAACTTAGTACAAGAGGATGAAAGTTGGTTATGGCACAAGAGGCTAGGTCATCTCAACTTTGATAATATTGTCAAAGTTAGCAAATCAAATGCTGTGAGAGATATGCCAAGGATAACAAAACCTTCTAATATCATTTGTAGAGAGTGTCAACTTGGAAAGAAAACAAGGTCAAGCTTCAAGCCTAAGGATCATTCTTCATCAAAGCCATTAGAACTCATACATACAGATCTTTGTGTGCCAACCAAATCTAAGAGCATGAATGGAGAAAGATATTTTATGTTGCTAATTGATGACTTCTCAAGAATGACTTGGGTTGCATTTTTGAAAGAAAAATCTGAAGCTTTTGATAAATTTAAAGCTTTCAAAGAGATGGTTGAAAATGAAGGAAACATCAAGATAAAATGTCTTAGATCAGATTGAGGAGGGGAATTCACATCAAAGGAATTTGAAAATTTCTGCATAGAGCATGGAATTAAAAGGCAATTTTCTATAGCAAGAACCCCTCAACAAAATGGGGTTGTAGAAAGAAAAAATAGGACAGTTCAAGAAATGGCAAGGGCAATGCTAAATAAAACCAAGATAGCAGATTCCTTTTGGAAGGAAGCAATTCATACAACAGTTTACATCTTGAATCGTGCACAAATAAGAGTGAACAATGAGAAGACACCATATGAACTTTGGAAAGGTAGACCAACAACTGTCAAGTACTTCAAAATTTTTGGAAGCACTTGCTACATTAGAAGAGATGAAGAAGATTTGAGAAAATTTGACACAAGAGCAGATGAGGGAATCTTTCTTGGCTACTCATCAAAAAGTAAGGCATATAAATGCTACAACAAAAGAACTCACAAAATTGTTGAAAGTGCTAATGTAAGAATTGATGAAGGAAAGCAATTCAAAGAAGTTGGACAAAGTGATCACCATGTTCAAACTATGAATGATGAAGAAAAAGAGGATGAGGATTCTCAAGAGTAAGAAAAGGAGGAAGAGACAAAGGAAGAAGAATCTTCACAAAAGACTCCCATGAAGACACCAAAGACACCTTCCAAGTTTGTTCAAAAGAACCATCCTGAAGATTTGATTCTTCAAGATATATGTAGATCTACAAGGAAAATGGTGAATTACAATGAAGATTGTCATCTAGCATTCCTATCTCAAGTTGAGCCCAAATTTTTTGAAGAAGCAAGCAAAGACAATTGTTGGATTGGTGCAATGAATGAAGAATTGGATCAAATAGAGAAAAATGAAACTTGGGAACTTGTCCCAAGACCAAAAGATAAGAATGTAATTGGCACAAAATGGGTTTTTAGAAACAAATTAAATGAAGATGGTCAAGTCACAAGGAACAAAGCAAGGTTAGTGTGCAAGGGCTATGCACAAGTTGAAGGAGTAGATTTTGAGGAAACATTTGCACCAGTTGCAAGGATTGAAGCAATTAGAATGTTTTTATCCTATGCAAGTCACAAGAAGTTTAAGGTGTATCAAATGGACGTCAAATCTGCTTTTCTTAATGGAGATCTAGAGGAGGAAGTTTATATTGAACAACCCGAAGGCTTCCTATTATTAGAAGACAAGGATTATGTGTGCAAGTTAAAGAAAGCTCTCTATGGGCTTAAACAAGCTCCTAGAGCTTGGTATTCTAGACTTGACAAGTATCTCAAAGAGCAAGGTTTCAAAAGAGGAGATGTAGATAGCAATCTATACATCAAAGAAGAGGATGGACATTTATTGATTGTAGTGGTGTACGTAGATGACATCATTTTTGGTGGAGACAAGGACAAAATGTGCAAAGAATTTTCATCATGTATGCAAAAAGAGTTTGAGATGTCAATGTTGGGAGAATTATCCTTCTTCCTTGGGCTGCAAATTTCACAATCAAGCAAAGGTATTTTCATCTCCCAAGCCAAATATGTGAAAAAAATGTTAAAAAGGTTTAGGATGGAAGATTGCAATCCTGTGAGCACTCCCATGGTTACAGGTTGCAAACTAAGTAAAGATGATGAATCCCAAGAAGTGAATCTAACACTATATAGATCAATGATTGGGAGTTTGTTGTATCTAACCTCTACAAGACCAGAAATAATGCAAGCTTTTGGAGTTGTGGCAAGATTTCAAGTAGCACCAAAAGAAACACATGTTCATGCAGTAAAGCGTATATTCAAGTATTTGAAAGGCACAATGGAATATGGTCTATGGTACCCTAGTAGCAATGATTTTACACTTGAAGCATTCACAGATGATGATTGGGTTGGCAATGTGGATGACAGAAAAAGTACAAGTGGAGGAGCCTTTTTTCTTGGAGGAAATCTAGTGTCTTGGATGAGAAAAAAACAAGAATCAGTCTCTTTCTCTACAACAGAAGCTGAATATATTGCAGCAGCAGCATGTTGCACTCAACTTTTGTGGATGAGGCAAACTTTAAAGGACATCAAGGTGGAGTATGTTCATCCCTGCACTATCTATTGTGATAATACTAGTGCAATCAATATCTCCAAGAATCCAGTGATGCACTCAAGAACCAAGCACATCCCTATTAAGTATCACTTTTTGAGAGAACAAGTAGGAGAAGGACAAGTGTGTTTAGAATACATAACTACAAAAGAGAAAACTGCTGATATATTTACTAAACCACTTCCAAGAGATACATTTGAATATCTAAGGGACAAATTGAGAATTGTTCCACAACCATCAAATTAATTAATGGAAGCATGTATTCAGGGGGAGCTATGCACAAAATCTTGTAGTTTCATGGAGCTGAAATATTGTTAGAAGACCCCTTTCCATTGATGTCAAAGGGGGAGAAATTGGACACAGGGGGAGCAAACAGAGGATCAAGTTGCCATTGGAGAAGTTGCCATCAATGACAAAGGGGGAGATTGTTAGAAGTATTGTCATTGATGTTTGGACAAATCGTGGATGACAAAAATATGTTGAAATAATAAGGTATCTTTGATACTATCATTATTGGTATATCATTATTGGTACAATGGGTGATTTAACATATGCGTAAGCATCTTCAAAATTTCAATATAAAGAATTTGTCAAAATAATGGTTGACTTAATATCTGAGTTGAACTGAGCTATGTTTTACCACATTCTGTTTCAACGCCTCCAGATTCAAGTCAAAATAGTGATATAACGAATCTTTTCTGATCAAGCCTCTTCAGATTTAATATACCCGAAGTTTTGAGTATTACAGATCAAAATTTGTATGAGCCTGAATTAAATATGCACAAAGTTTTAAGTTTCCAAGTCATCTGTTAACGAGTTGTTTAGCAGTATTATGGAGTAGCAAACAAAAACAAATCTTGTTTCTAATCGACGCATTTCATATCTTGAAAGGTCACAGTATTCCTGAAGAGACACGATTTTGAATATACGTGTTCTTTAAAAAAAAAAGGGAACGTTGTTTCTTAAAGAAATCTCCTAAAGACGTGACTTCTAAAAGTCATCCAATGTGTTTCTTCATTTTAACGTGCTTTCTCAAAAGTTTTTTTAAAAAGTTCGTATTTCTTCATGAGACGTATCTTCAAGACGGATGACTCTGTAGACATACGTGTCTCTTCTATTCTAATTTATTTTGGGTATACTCATTCGATATCTGAAGATTATGTAAATTTGTTTATCAATGGAGTATCAAAAGCAAAATAAACTAAACAAATCAAAGATCATTAAGGCAGAAATTTGAGTTAATGAAAGGGTACGAATAAATGTTGAAAAGGAAAGGTTATGATCATTCATTAAGAGGCACAATCTTGGATCAACATATATATTTGTAACTCATTTCAGTTTGGTGGGGTGGTTGTGTGAGGATTTGCAGATCAGTCAAGTGTCCCATCTCTTTGTGTGGGCTTAGGGTGATATCTTTGATCACATAGAGCAGATTGGAGAGTTGGGATTGTAAAGATCAGATTGAAGGCAGTCTTACATCCATCAAGTCAAAGTTTTATGCTTTGCACTAAGGGTTGGTGCTCCTTGTAGGTAGGTGCCTACTAAATCTGTACAGGTCTGGGTGTTCCTTGTAGGTTACATTCTACTAAATCATCTTTTTGTAAATCTGTAGGTTGGTGCCTACTTTGAAAAAATATTATTTCAATAAAGTTGTGTCAACTTGGGGAAATTGATTCATATCAAAAAGTTGATTGTAATAAGTTTCAAAAAGAATAAAATTGAAAGTTTGTGTTGATTTACTAATTCACCCCCCCTCTCAGTAAATCTTTGTGCTCTTCAGGCTCCAATCACCAATTGGAACTAATGCGTACCCACACAAGTCAGCTAGACTATAGTAGGGACCCAAACCAAAATTACCAACCTAAGAAATAGTTAAACACATACTCCTCATACATCCAAACACGCCATACACAATAGGTTGGCCATAATGAGGAAATATGCAATAAATTATTCTGCCGAATCTCCAAACTTGTACATGGATCAATGTAATATCATAAAACTTATCAAACATATAACATGCATGATTGAAAATCATCCCTAGGGATCCACACAAAAAAATAATGATCCAGTGAAGTATCCAAATCAACTTACCAATTGGATACTCTATTCTTCATGCATTATGCTGGTAGAGTATTGTCTTCTACTTTCATTATTGGTAGGAACGACTTCTAAATTGTGGACCACACTACTGATTCTAGTTGCCATCAATGACAACACTAGCAGCTAAAAATAATCTCCTAAATCCATATGCCAACAATCTCCCCCTTTGGCATTGATAGCAACACTTAGTGAAAAATGACTAAGTGTTGAAACCAAAATTCAAAACTTCATAGCACAACAAAACAACTGCAAAAGACTGCAACAAAACATTACTCCCCCTTTGGATGCCAAAGCATTTTTCATTGCATTCTCTCCCCCTTTGACATTAATGACAAAAATTTCACTACTTTCCTACTGCACTTTTCCTTACTGCATTCACTCCCCCTTTGTTGATGCAGAAATTGACCAAAATTCAAGGAATTGCGACTGCCACACAAATCAAAAAATTATCTTGTACTTATCTTTCATTTCAGGGAGAAATTTCTTCCAAAAGTCTATTGCAATCCCAGTAGCAATTATTAGACTATTATTTTCTGATGTTCTGTTGATGAATTGAACAAGGCATTCAAGAATGGTAATGGTTTCTTCTACCTTTTCTCCTTTCTTTAAAACTTCAACCATTTGCTGTAATTTGCATTCAGTCAAGTCCTTCACTTTCCAGAAGGTGTCCATAAGAGTGTTTTTGGTAGAGTGAATATTTGCATGCTCAACTTGCAGCTCATGAACTTTCTTCTTCACTTCTTCATCCTTGTCCTGAACCATACTGTAGTCCTATCCGATTTTGACAAGCTCATTCTCAATTTGTTCCAACTTGTCCTTGTATTTTCCAACCACGTGAGGCCACCTGAGATAGTAATTGAAGATCTTATTCACCGAGTCAATGCATTGTCTTAGTATATTCATTTTCTTCTTTAGTTTGGAGAGAGATAGCCTAAACTGCATCTTCATATGTGAGATTATTTCCTCTTCCTTTTTGTCCTGAGACACAAAGTCCATAGCCTCCTTGATACATTTAATAAATTCTTCTAAAAGCACATTCTCCAGACTTTTCAGTTCAATGTTATCAATAAAGTATCTTCCTAGAGTGTCCTCAATGAGGCCCTATTCATAAGATGGACCATTTATCCATATGTCAGTTATCTTTTGCATTCCATTTTCTTCCTGAACAATCTGCAATATATTTTCTTTGAGTAGGGCACCTTCTTCATCACTTTCTTATGCAATTACCACAACCGGTTCAACTAGTTTTGGTTCATCTCTTGGAGTATATTCCTCAGAGTCTTCATCAACTACATCCACAACTATATGCTTTTTACCTTTTCCTTCAACTTTTGTTAACTTAGGCGCTGGAGGAGTGTCACCAACCAACTCTCTTTCTCTCTTCTGCTTTTTCTTCGACTTACTGAAGGATGATCCAATTTCAATTGCTTTTACCAAGAGAGGAATACCAAAATTTTCTAACAAGTCCCCAAAGAAGTTTTCATAAACTTGTTCACCATTTTCAAAAGAATTGAAATGCTCAAAGATTTGCTTGCAAACTGACATATTTTGCTTGCATACTATATTGTCATTCTGAGGCAAGCAATTTAGGAAATACATCATAATGCATATAGCCAAGGTACCAAACCTGAAAGAGTAATCTATGTCCTTTGTCAATTGCACATTCTCCATCAGTTGATCCTTCAACAATCCACAAAGGTCAAAGTCTTCATTTTCTATTATCATCTTGTGCACAATATAGACTCTGCCTACAGAGGTTGCACCTTCCCTATTTCTGAAGAAGATCTTGTATGAAATTCCATATGCAATATAATTTGTTAATGGGTCTTTGATCAATGTAATTATCAACGCCCTCTGATCTCCTTTTACACCAGTTAGGGCTTCGACTTCAATGTTTTGAATCGATTTCTTTTTCAAAACATCACCAACATTGCACAAACCTGTTAGATTTATGATTACATCCTTAGAAACTTGATAGGGTTTATCCAGAGTAAGGATATCACCATCCAATCTATTCAAGATTAACTAGACTACCTCCGTGTTGACAAAATGAGGAAATTCATTCTAGATATCCAAATTCTTGTGTTTTCCTCCTCCAAGATTCTTCAATTCAATGCGAGACAACAAATTTATTACATCCCTAACCTTTTGACTACTAAAATCATCCAAAAATACTATTCCTTTAATTTGTTTCATTTTTTGTACCAAATAGGGTTCTATCAATCACAAAATAAGTATGAAATTGATAATCAATAAAAATACTTGTAAATTCGCCACTAAATTGACTTTCACTCCTTCAAAATTTTTCTGAAAAAGGGTTCTCCAACTATTCACCTTTGGTGCACGGTGAAAAATGAGGGTTTCAAATTCCCTTTTATAACTTTGCACACCAAACTTCCTTATCTCATTAAATGCTTTTCCCTAGAAGTTTCAGTTACACTCCTTTCAAACAACAAGAGATAAATCCATTTGCAGACCTTCAAGAAGCGACCACTAGTACATTTGAGAATGAATAACATAGCTGAAAACAAATTCTTGCAATACAGAACCAACTACATAGAGGGGGAGAAAATATTTTCATGAAAAACTCCCCTAGGCTCATGGCTACTCCCCTAGGCCAATGGCTTGAAATCAATTGTTGGATGAGCTACTAGATGGAGCTTCTGGTACAGTCTTATTACCTTTATCAGATCCATTCTTCTTTACCCATGTTTTTTTCATCTGATCTCTTATCTCTTCCACAAATTCTTTTCCTTTTCCTTTATCACTTTTCTGTGAATTTCTACCTTGATGTTCCAGACCTCTTTTATTCATGTTTCTATTTTTGCAAACTCTTGCAATGTGACCAAATTTGTTACAATTGTAGCATACCAGATATTTCTGTCTATACCATCCATTCCACTAATTTCCTCCTGATCTGCACTGATTAGCAATATGTCCAAACCTTCCACATATATAACATTTAACATCCCTTTTTCTGACAGACATGCTTCTGCATTCTAATGACTTATGACCAAACTTTTTGCAGTTAAAACATTGACCAAAAAATGAGGGATTTCCAAAACTTATCTTACTTCTACACTAAGAAGCCATATACCAAAATCTATTACAAATAAATCAATATCCATTAAATTTCTGAGCATTAGGTTGCCTTACTAGATATCTTTTTCCTTGGTTCTTCTTTTCAGGGTCCTTCTGTTTAGATCCGAAGCTCACATCCTTCACATAGCCAAGACCTCATCTATCATTTGCATCCTTTCATCCTTTATTTATTTCATCAAGCTTAGCAGAACTGATCCTGAACTTCTCCTTAAACTCATTTGCAGTGGAAAGCTCATCTATGAGAATAACTACCTCTCTCTCAAGCTCTTGTTCATTATTTTTGGATTGTTGTAGTTCAATCTCTAGCTGAATGAATCCACTATTTACTCTTGCATTCCTCAAATTTCTCTTTCAAGGGCTGAGCCATATTCTCCTTATTCTTCTTTATTTCTTCAATCTCTTTAGTTAACTTCATTGCCATAGATTCGGTTTCAAGCTTTAGAGTAGTATTGTCCTTAGCAAGCTTTTCACATTCTTTTGTTATTTCTCTTAGGGTTTGATTCAGATGAACATCTTCCCGACCTCTATTTTCTTTTTGCTTCAATTGAACACATAATTATTTCCTCTTTTCCCTTGACTCATTTATTTTATCCTTCAGTGATTGAATGATTTTTTCAGCAGCCACAAGGTTTTCTTTTAGTTCCATGACCTCTACTTTAGACTGACCAAGATCATCAAGTGCCACCATAAGTTGTTGTTGAAGACCACTTGCATCAATTGTAATCCAAGATCCACCTCCAACTGTTAAACTCAGAAGAGGAACCTGCTCTGATACCAATTGTTGGACACTAGGAACACTGAGAGGGTGGGTGAATCAATGTTCCACAATTTGAATCTCAAATCAGATCTTAAACTATCAACAACAATATTTAACCTCTAATAGCATCCACAAAAAATAAATAGAAGGAAACATGTATGTACATTAATAAGACAATGCAAACACCATAACACCAAGATTTTTACGTGGAAACCTTGTTAGGGGAGAAACCACGGTGGAGATCAATCCACAAAGTATACTTTGTTAAAAGTATGCTAAAAAGGGGAATGCACTTGCATTCAGGCGCACTACCTAGAGCTCATTGCTCAAAATAAAAAAGAGGACTCACTATCCAAAATAAGTTTGGATTAAAACTATTCAAAATATGAACTAAGAAAACAACATATCTAAATGCCTAGATTCAGTTCCAATGAAGCACATGAAGACTGATTCTGGACCTTCTACTCAATTCACACTTCTGCTCTATTCTTCTTTGCTCTGCTCTACAAAAACACTTCTGCTACACAAACAAAATTCTCTTGACAGATCCTTTGATAATACCTCATGCATTTGTTTTGCACTTTTTTGCACACACACCTTCTCACTACTTCATACACCACTCCACATCACACCTAAAATGAATTACCAATCTCATTTATATATCCGCTAACTAGAATTTTATTATTGTATATCAGCTTGAAATAAAATATAATACTCTTCCACAAGTCGGCTCCAATCACCAATTAGGTCTAATGCGTACCCACACAAGTTAGCTAGACTATAGTAGGGACCCAAATCAACATTCCCAACATAAGAAATATTTAAACACATACTCCTCATACATCCGAAACACATCATACACAACAGGTCGGCCATAATGAGGAAACAAGCAATAAATTATTCTACCGAATCTCCAAATTCATACATGGATCAATGCAATATCATAAAACTTATCAAACAAATAGGATACATGATTGAAAAGCATCCCTAGGGATCCACACAACAAAATAATGATCCGATGAAGTATCCAGATCAACTTACCAATCAAATACTCTATTCTTCATGCATTCTACCAGTAGAGTATTGTCTTCTACTTTCATTTTCTGTAGGAACGATGTCTAAACTGCGGACCACACTATTGACTCTAGTTTCCATCAATGACAACACTAGCAGCCAAAAACAATCTCCTAAAGCCATATGCCAACACTTCTTTCTCTTTTTTTGATTTGTGTGCAATCTTGCACTCTCTCATAAATGTAGATATGAAATCTAATGATCCCCAATCTCATCCAACAACTTTTTCACATTTTCAAGACACTTATCCTTATCATTAACTTGTAAAGGTTCCACTTTTGTAGTTGGTGTTAATGTGATAAGAGGATTTTTCATTCCTATTTCAGTTTGTACATTTTTTAGATTTAGGGTAAGCTTTTATCATTTAAACCTTGTTGTTGTAAGTGTATTTCAACATATGGTGTAGCATTGAAGGCATTGCATTCATTTCATGAATCCATGGTCTACCCAAGAGAAGATTGTATGAAAGATCCTAGGGCATGACATGGATAGGAGTTTGTAAACATACTTGACTTTGATAGGAAATGTTATCACATCCGACAATTGCTTCCCCATATTATTGAAACCACAGATAGACAAATCAACTTGTTGGATTTTAGTCTTGTCCACTCCAATTTTATGCAACATATTTACACTCAAACATTAATTCCCGAACCATTGTCAACAAGGGTATGCCTAATCCCAACCTTGTTAATAACAACCAATATCATCAAAGCATCATTTTTTTTTTGCTTTCCAAAGGAGGTAATTCACTTTGATGAAAGGCAATGTTCAAATTGGGTTGATTCATATTCTCAATCAAATATGCCACATCATTTGGTTGCACTATAGGAGGGATAACAACATTTTGTAAAGCCTTTTTGAAGCATATTGTGGTAAGAAGGTGATGTTTGAGTCAAATCCCACAAGGATATATTAGTAGGAGTGTTACGAAGTTGCTGAACAAGATCAAATTTTTTACCACTATGTTGCAAGATGTTAGGTGCGGGTGGGAGATACATTGGAATAAGAGTTTGATTTTGCTTTGGTTGCTTATTGTTACTAATATTATATGTGTGAGCTACGGTATGATAACTTGGTTGCTTCAATACATGATTACTAGTAAGTTGTTTTGCAAAGCTTAGGATATGTCCATGAGATTTAGGTCTTATAATGAGAAGTGGTTTAGAAGGTGACTTAGGAGATCCAATAATTAGAGGACTTTTAGGAACTCCAAAAGGGTTTTTTGGAGGTCCGATAATCAAGGGAAATCTAATGGCCAATTGTGCGTTCATAACCTCAATGGATTTGACTTCTTGTCGACTTTCTTCTATCAAGGGGGAATCTAGTGTCACCTTAGCATCTTAATCTAAGAAAGACCTCTTACTATCTTTTGAAACACATGTATCAATGATATCATCCTATTGTCCAACAATATCTTCCCAAGTGGGAGAAGTATTGGGAGAGGGAAAAACAAGATTCTCATGATTCTCAAAGATTGGATCTTCTAATGCCAAGATACCTTCATCACAAGTAGGAGTATCGAGAGAAGGACAATTATGATTGTCATGATTTTCTATGATTGCATCTTCTTGTCCAACAATATCTTCCCAAGTGGGAGAGGTAGGGGGAGAGAAACAAACAAGATTCTCATGATGCTTAATGATTGGATCCTCTAACATAGTGGGTGAGGGATCAATGAAAAATAACAAAATAAGGGCAATAAAATCATTTTGATATGCTTGTAACAATTTTTAAATTTTTTTCTCAAGAATATTTTACAATAGAATGTGAATTATGATAACCAAATATTTTTGCAATGAGAACATGATGTAAAAAAATGACCTACAAATATGAAATGCAATATTTTTTCCTCAAATTTGCAACAAATCATGCAAAATGATAACTTTCTTGCACATGTAATAACACAATTTTATAGTTTCAAATCAAACATCTACAAGCATGAATAGAATGAAACTATAGAGACAAAAATATGTGCAAAACTTTCCTAAGACACCCCTAGTAGAACATGGACGCCCAAGGGTGTCTAAATCCCTGATAGAGGTTCTGAAAGTTTAAAATTTGATTGCGTACTATACTGTTTAAGAAGGTTGATTCCACTTGTAAATAGTTGTGTCAGTAAATAAATTTTCAGAAAATTCTTATCCCAATTTGATGCAAAATGCAAGTATGCTAGAATATTGATGATGTTTGAACACATTTTGATGCAAATTTTAGATTTGAGTTGTAATGTTTGAATGAATGTAAGATTCAAAGACTCAAAAATGATGAATTCAAATCCAAATTCTAACCCTAAACAATGCACTTTCTTTCAGTAATTGAACTAAATTCAAAATTCCTAAAAATATACAATTACTGATTCCAGAATAGGGATATGCAAGTACAATGAAACTGAGCAAACAAAGACAAAAAATTGTGAAAAGGTTTGCTCAAACACCTGTACAAGGACATGGTCACCCAATGGCAATTGATTCCTTGATTAGGGTTTTGAAAATTGAAAAATTGGGTGTCTAAGTTGCTATTTAAGGTTGCTTTTTCTGTTTGTAGATAGACTTTAACATTGACCATTTTTTTTAGAATTTCTTCAATTTAGAACAATGTAATTCAAATGCAAGTATGCAACAATAAATGACAAATTTGAATGCAATTTCTAGATTTAACCATGCAACAATTTACTGATTCTAGGATGCCAAATTCTAAAAATAATGATTTGATGCAAGCTTGAAGCAAAACAATGCAAATTTCCCCCCTTTTTAGGCTTAAAATGAAATAAGCAATCTAAATGCAATTAGTAATTTTAAACTTTAAAAACCTAATGAATGCAAATTGAATGTAAATTTGATCTAGAGATGAATCTAATTCAACCTATAATGTAATATGTGATGCAAAATTTATGATGCACAAATGAAACCCTAAATGAGAAATGCAAAGCAAAATCTAAATCTAGGGTTTGAAAGACTTCCAATTTCAAAAAGTTTATTGTGTTAGGATGTTAGGATCACCAAAATGAAACATAGAAAAAGGTGATCCTAGGTCCTAAACACAAAGAACCTAGGGTACAAGGGGTCTTTTTCCAAGTTTCATTAAGATGCAAATCAACAAGGTGCATAGATTGACTTTCAACTTTGATGGTGAGCCAATCAGACCTGGATCTATATCTAATTGGGGGTTGGAATGAATTGGAAATATTTTGGAATGATTGACCTAGAGATCTTATATGACCTATTGTGAAAAATGTAAGATCCTAACTACTGATGAAGAAAAAAAATCAACTTTTGACTGTAGATCTGGAGAGTACATAGGGCAATAAACCTACACAAAAAAATTGGTTCTACCATGCCTACAATGAGTGGGGCGCCCAATGATGACTGAGTCTTTGTAGGGGTGTCTTGAAGTGATTTTGGGGTCCTCTGGTGCTAGATCTGAGCTTTAGTTTTCTATCTACAAATTTGTCAAAATGATGTTAGATAATTTTGTAAGTTTCTGTGGCTTGATAAGGTTGATAATAACAAATGCAATAATACACAATGGATCTTCAAACTCTCTTCAATCCTCTTCAAGCCTATAACCTGCACATTCAAAAAGAGGGAAAATACTATGCCATATAGGGGTTGTCCTTATTCAAACCTTGTGTAAGTGTTCCCACTTCCATAATGGCAATGTCAATGATAAACCAATAATGGAAAGGAAGGAAATGATGAAAAGACACAATGTTGCAACTCACCACCCTTTAATGACTTCCTTAAAGCATTGAAATCATGCACATCACTTCAAGGATTTGGATCTTGCTTGATAGACTTGCTTGAATTCTTGAATGCTTAGAGGCCTACAACAATGTTAGCCTTCACAAAACATGAACGTGAACACACATAGAGATTGGCATGATGTTGGATCTTGAATTGCTACAATAAACTCTGATAATGCTACTCTTGAATTGATCTTGAATGTTCTCAAAATTCACCTCTTGGTAGATAGATCTCAAATGCTGCAATAACTAGGTATTTACAAGAATTTATTCAATTTCCCAAAAAAATAGATCTTGGAAGCCGACATTTGTAATTTGAATTCTAAAATTTAAATTGCCACCAAAAACATATTTAAATTTAGGTACTGGCTAAGAAAGAGGACTCAATCGCCCATGGGCGACTGGGTCTTGGCCTAAATTTTGAGGACACTCAAAGTCGGGGACAATATATGAGTTGTATGTATTTATTCAATGCTTGCAATTTATTGAAAATGGGTATAATTGGGCTTCAAAATACATAATTTTAGGCAATTATGGGGTCAATTAGGCTCAATAATTTAAGGGGGTCAAAGCATAATGTGAAATTGTTAAGGTATGCAATTCTCTACACTACAAATCTATAAGACAATTCTTTTACATGTATTGGCAAAATCTTCATTAGAATAAAAAGATCGAGCAACATGAAATGCAACATCATTAGGAAACAATAATTAGTTGTTGGCAACATCCACCTCCTCTTAAGTACACACACTAAATGTATTTGTAACTATGTTTAATGTTAGACCCAAGGATTTCCTATTCCCTTTGGGTTCTATTGCAGTCACCTCAAAAGGTTGAACTATACAGGATGCTGAGACATATCTAGAAGTTTAGAGGAAGGGTGACTAGTAGCTATGCAAATCTAGCCATTATAAAACCTAATTAATTAAGTGCTCTCATTGAGTGTGATTTTATTAGAAAGAACAACCCCTTAATTTGACATGTTCATAAGATGTAAACTAATCCTAGTAACAATGTCATTCACATGTGCAAAAGATGTGAAATAACCCTATAATAACATCCTTCCCAGTAAGGTTACAAATGTTTCACTTTAGATTCAAATTGTCTATTAGCATTTGTTATGTTTGTTTCAATATTCATTGCATGTTGTAGCAATGGATTTCTCTTGTTGAATGACCTCTTGGTATATGAGATTTGTAACACATGAAAACAAGCAAGATTAAGCAATACAATGCAATAAACTCAAAACTAAACCTACACTAACAATAAAGAACAATGGGATGTAAAAGCATAAATGCAAGAACGATCTCACCAAAAGCCTATGTAAATCCATGAATAACCTCGATTGCACTTCTCCATTTTTCCATTGTATGATAATTGCCCTCAGATTTCTCCTAAGTGTGGAAGTATAGCCTCAAGATAGTGTTATTAGCAAAACATCGAAGATTCTAAAGTTGATTGCTTCCAAAACTCATAAGATTTTGGGAGGAGTAATAATGATGAAGGTAAGGCTAATTTATAGAAAATATGATTTTTGAATGATAGGCTTAGATTGAAAGATAGATCGACGATTAAGATTGAAAGATTTGACATGCACTCGAATTAGGGTTGAATTAGTGCAAGTTAAAAATCACAAAAGGTGGAGATTAAATTAAATAATAATTTAATCTTTAGTTAAGATTGTTTGAAACTTAGAAGAATAAAGTTTGCATGTAAAAGATAAAGATTGAAATAGATAGAAGATGAGGATAAATTAATTAAATAATTAAAGTTATTTAATTAATAAAAGTTTGCACGCAAAAGATAAAAATAAATCTAGATAATAAATTGATTAAGATAGAGAGTCTATTCGTCAGAGACAATAGATATTAAATCAACAAATAACTGATTGATCAATTTAGATCTAGACATAAGTGATAAATGACTGATAAGATAACACATAGATTATCCAATCACAGAGGAATATGCCATGGATAAACCTTTTTATGAATTAAATAATAATTTAATTATGAAACATTCAAGATTTAAGATTAAATTAAATAAATAAAGATCTATTTAATTAAAGATAGAAAAGACTAAATATAATTAAATAATTTAAAGTGATTATTTAATTATAGTCGAAAGTGTGGTTGAAATTAATTAAATAATTCAAAATGATTATTTAATAGAGGATAGATTTAATTAGCGACATAATTAAATAAATAATATTTATTTAATTAATCAAAGCATAATAAAGGTAAGAATGAATTAATTAAATAATTAAAGTTATCTAATTAATGTGGGACAAATGAGTTTAGAAAATAATTAAACAATTAACATTATTTAATTATGAAAATGAAGATTAGGATTATAATGAAAATTAGAGTCGCAGGCCTAGGACAATTTTCAGTGTCTACAGGATCAACATCTTTCATGACAAGTGAAAAATAATGTATTGAATACTTTCCATCCTCTAATTTCAATGCCCATTTCTTATGCTTTGTCCTACTATGATCACTTACAACCTTCATCTTACCCTATAAAAATAAACAAAAGCCCCCAAAATAGTTTTAAAATGAAAGGTTAAACTATTTCATGTGCAAATGATTAAAAAACAACAAATACATTTTCTTATTTGAAATGTACAATAAACAAATTACAATAATAACATTTTAGTCTTGTTGGACAAAGAATTTGTGATGATCTTGTTGCACAGATGGTTGCCATTGCACAAAAAGATTGACCTGTTAATGCCCGATACAACCACCAGAGTTAATGAATCCACAAGAGGCAGTTAAGCCATGTCACGAACCCGAGCGGTGCGTTGCACAACACAAGGAGACCAAGGGCGCACACTTTGCAACAATTCCCCCAAGACCCAGGATCTGATACCAATTGTTGCATAGATGATTGCAGTTGCACCAAAAGATTGACTTATTAATGTTCGATACAACTGCTAAAATTAATGAATCCATGAGAGGCGGTTAAGCCATGCCACAAACCTGAACGCTGTGCTGTATAACACAAAGAGACCAAGGACACACACCTTGTAGCAGATCTTTTGTGATTTGTTAGCCTTCACATTGTAATTTATAAGATTGATCCTTGTGCCCACGATAATTTTTATATTAATTTTACTAATAATAATTCAATAAGATCTACTCTATTCATGAGAGGGATATCCAGCAACAAAACCATCTTAGCACTATAAGCAAAATTTGTATAACCGTCATATGGTACAATGTCCTCCCACTGGTTATATGGCTGGTTAAAAGCATCTTCTTAAGCGCCATTGTCTTTGTTCTCGTGTCTTTTTTTTTTAACCTTGGTCGATTTTCTAGTTAGCATTCATGATGGATTAGTTCACGAAGGCCTAAATATGGCTGAAGAGATTTGCCTTCAGCGCGTGCCTTTGTTGTTCTATTTCACTGTTGATTTGTTATTAATTTCTACCATTCTTTAAGTTGATAATTTCCTTCTTCTGGGTGACCGATTACTGATATCTGTAGATTGACAGGCTGAACCGATTGGTAAGGAGCTCATCTATAGATACACAAAAAGGTCCATATCATTAACGCAAGGCACATCCATCTCACAATCTTTTACAAAGGATGATACGTATTTTCTTTGGGCTGGTGGTGCAACAAGTTCGTGTCAGGAGATCCTATTTAGCTATGGGATCCATGGATGTAAGACAACGTTTCATTGGCTTCTATAGACCTATATACTAAATCATCCACACTTTGATGATCTATTGACATGCCAGAGATGTTGATCTTGGGGACAAGTTGATTTAAAGCATTGGTGATTATCGAAGTTTAGAGTAAAGATAGAAGACATTAAGAGGTATGATCATGTAGATGTGATGAGGGCTAGCCAACTTTTGTGGACTGAAGGATCATACAATCTCACACCTTAGGCATCTATAATATGCTAACAGTGCATATTTTGTGGCCATATGAATCTTTGCCATATATTGTGGGTGATCCTTAGTGGGTTAAGAAAGTATATGGTTGGTAGTATATGAAGTTTTCACATGGCATGATCCAGAGTAAACTACATTGAACGTTTGTATTCAGGTGGATTAAATTATCCAACACTACTCTATTTTATATGATGTTTTATCAAAATGTAATAAACATAGTTTTGAGATGATCTTGATCAATCCATATTTCATTCTTATGTTGTTGAATCCTAAAAAACACCATATAATTTGATACACTATGAAACAATACTTAGATGTAAATTTTAACACTCTATCGATCAACCACAACCATTGACTTCAATGGTAAATGCATTTGAGCCATCAAGTCTATGCAAGGTTAGGACATGTTAAGCAAAGTTTAACTTATTGAACAATGGAATCTCGCAATTGTAGCATAAAGACATGGTATGATTCTATTCATTGTGGTAGATTGATCATTAAGGGGGACATGCATCTTGGGTATTCATCAATTTACTGAAGACATTTATTTTAGAATGAAAGCATCTCTATTGTTGATCTTGCTTGGTGTTTAAATAGTTAAATTAACAAATCAAAGTAGTGAATACACAATTGAAGAGCATTTTGTAGTTTGTGGCTGCTTCATATTGGTTGAAGGATGAAAAATGAAACTTTTACAAGGGTTTACCTTTGAAGGAGTGAATGAAGTTCTACCACATAGAGTATAGTTGCAACTAATAGTGAGCCCATTTTATCGACTCAACAATATTCCTTGGCAAGTTTGGAAACCTATTGAAGGTAATGTAGATTGTCTTTGATTGAGGGAAAATAGGTGTTGAAGGGGCCCCAAAATCCTTTACACAATGAAATTACAACCAAGTTGCAATGAACCAAAACCAAGGGACCTCAAGTCCACAAACTATAGAACAATTGAAACAACATGTAGCTAAACAATGCTTGACTTTTTCCTATTAATCCACAACCTTAACCCTGGGATGGGAGTTTGAAACCAATTTAGGAAGACATCTCTTCCTTCTTTGGACAATCATCCAAAAAATGTCTTGATTGAGATCAACTAAATGGGGAGAAGGAACATCGTCCTCCCCCACCACCACCTACAGAGAAACCACATGTGACGAGGACAAAGAAATATCCAATGGAGTAGAGAGCTCCATCAACTATGCAACATCACAAGACCTCCTAGAGTCCCCTGACAGGGTCACTAGAATCAAAGAAGTCCTATTGATAGCTGCATCAAAGGTAATGTGGATTGTTGATTCCTTTTCATGTGTTTGAATTTGGCTAGTTGTGGTGGATCAAAATATTAGGTAGGGTGCATTTTAGGTGGCTTTTTGATCTATTACATCCATTGATCTTGGAGTGGATGGATCTCAATTATTGATTGTAGGTGCCATGTAGTGGCTAAAGTAAGTGCTTAGGAGATCATGCTTATAGAAATGGGAAATGAACATGTGACATGTTTTGATCGATTGCAGTGGATCAATCAATCAAAGAATGGGCACTTTTTCTAGTCCACCAATTGCTCACAACCATTGATCTATCGAAGTCATGTGTTTGGATCGTTGGTCAAGATTCAAGTTCAAAATCATTAAGTTGACGAGCCAAGCTCCTAATTTCAAATAGAATGTAGTAGAATATGATTTTTTTAAAAGAATAATTTAGATGCAAATTTGATTAAGAGGTCAAAGCATTAACTATGTAGTTGATGAAACATTCTACTATGATAGGTGAAGGATTTATGGTTATATGATGAATATTTACATAAGCATATATAATTTGGGCATTGAGTTGCCAATTGAGGATAAGGTAGTTGAGGGAATATTGACTCATGAGAATATTGGCTATCTTGCAACCATTGAAAATTAGTTCGTCTAGGTATATAAACATGTGAGGTTTGATTAAGTGTGTTATCTGGTCTATGGTGGGTTTAGAGCCTATATGCCACAATGTAGATTAAAACACGTGTCACTTGTTAGAAGATTTAGGTAGTGTTATTTGTTATAAATATAAATATTCTCTTAGGAAATAAGACATTTTTACCAAATTTGTATAGGGTGTCCTCTATTTTATAGCAATCTTTGGTGTCAAATGCTATAGTTTAAGCTTGAAGTCTTATGTAATTCATTGTCTATAAGAACTTATTCTCTCCATGTATCAATGTCTCCATATTTTAATAAGAAATTTTAGGAGATGATAGGTTCATCTCTAATGCCACATTTGTTAGCTTGTTTTTGATTAGTCTTCTATCATAGTAAAGGTAATTTTCTTCATTAATAGCATATGAGATTCTTTGTTCATTTATGGATGGATAAAAAATGTTCTATCATGTAAAATTTCTTGATTTTTAGAATTACATTTAAATAAAATTGCAATTAGAACAATGAGATCTTATACATAATTTTGTTTCTCTATTAATAATTGATTCATTTATAGCTCTTGAGCTCAAATTTACAAGTGTGTTTGCTTATTTTTTAGGTCTTGACATTTTCATCAAATAGATTAAGGTATCCCTTCTCTTTTGGTAAATTGATCATGCTTTATATTGAATACATCCTCTATCCTCTATACATAATTGCAAGTTATGTCTTGCTAGTTTGCATAAACTCTTTGATATTTGCCTCTACCATATATTGTGGGAGCCTACACTTGTTAGCCATCTTTAGAGAGTTACACATTTTTTGGGTTTTCATAAATTGTACATGAATTAAGCAACTATAAGCGATTTTACAATTTAGGGATATTAACCTTGTTTTGCATCTTTTGTTGCCTTATAAGTTGATAGTAATATGCTGTTTAGATACTTATAGTATAAAAGAATGGTAAGCCAATATAAGGGATACTTAGTGGCAAATATTTGGTTTATCCTTATGCATAGGGTATGGCTAAGCTATGTGATCATATTATTTTTTGTTTCTCCCAAGTTTACATGTAAAAAAATCTCTTGGAACACCTTCATTAGCCTAGCAAAATTAGAAGTGTAGAAGAATTGCTCACTCTTGTTAATTGGCTAAAATTACTTGTAACTTGATCATAAGTCTTACCTTGCATGTCTGAACCAAATTTGATTCTTTGAGTTTAAATTTTGAAGTTTGTTCTTTAAAATTGTAAGGTATAATTTGGAGCATCACTATGAAGTACAAGCCATTTTTTTAAAGCTCATTTCAAGAGAAAAAAAAATAGAAAACAATTATTTTTAAAATTCATTTCAATTACAAATAAGAATATTTTAAAAATGATTTAAAATAAAAAAAGAGAGCATGATAAATGAAAATCTAATGTAATAACATAATAAACAATTCAATAATAATAAAATCACAGTCTATTAATTGATAAATAATTGAATTTGTTATCTTACCCCATTATTATTATTCTTTCAAGTACAATGGACATATTTTTAATTATATCAATAGTAAATACATTTTGTGTAGAATTATCCTTCTACCTAAAATACACACATGGTGCTTTAGAGAGTGTGAACACTCCATGAAAACAACTTTAATAATGATAATGTATCTTAAGTGAGTGCGTTGCTCATAAAGTTTAGTTGAAATGAAGATTCTTGTCTCTTTGCTATTGGGAAATCCATCTAAGAAAGCTATGAGATATACAATACATCCTTGTTTCTCAACAACATCCCTTTGTCCCCTTCTTCCTTTACAATTCCAATTCAAAATTTTACACTCATTGGTTGGATTGCAGAAGCAAAATTGTTTGGGATTGGGTGAAGCATTGGGCAAATGCAAGAAGATGAGTTCACAAATCATGGAAGTTTTTGCCTTAGACAAAAACCCGAAATCGACTTCAAGAAAGTGGCATGGGATCTCGTTTTTTAATAAACAAGATCTCGTTTAGGTTTGGGGTCTCGAGCTGAAAACGAGATCTTGTTTTTTAACGACTCATTTCATAAGAAAAAATTATACTTTTAAGAAACAAGACCTTATTTTACAGAATGGGATCCCGTTTCATTTAAGTATACAAAATTTATATTTTTATGATACAGGATCTTGTTTTTTAAAAAAAAAAATTTTGGTCAGGTTTTTGCTTTGTTTTTTGGTTTGGGAAAAGGCTTGGGGACTTGAACCTAAGCTTTGGACCTGGTTTGACCTAGAACTTGAAGGTCATGTCAATGCCACAAAAAAATAGTGACTTTGGACATATGTCTCAAGACCTTTTTTGCAATTTTTTTTGATGAAATTAAAACCCATTATAGATGAGAGTGTAGATTCCGAATATGTAATTTTTTTACAATTGGATTATTTTTTCTATTTTTCAATTAATTTTTGATGAAACTGGTCCATAAACTTGAAATATCAGAGGTTTTTAGTATTTTAATAACTTTTTATTAAAATAATTTTTTGTAAAATGAATTGCATGAAAATGTACTTTAGACAATTCTTTTCAATTTGATTTTTTTTTTTCAAAAAATGATAAGTTTAGGTCATCTTACATGTGACGTACACGACGATTTTTCAAAACAACAATTATGGCCAATAAAAAATTAACCAAAAAAAAAAAAAATTACAAAAAAATATTGAAAACGTGCTTTAGTGAGTTACAAATATTTTCCCAAAAGGATTTAGAAATATACGATTATTTATGTCAAAATATGGATGACATATGGTAAAAAAAAATGACTTTTAAACAATGGTTTTTAGAAACACCTATTGAAAATTAATTTGTATCATCTGGGTATTGAAATAAATTACATATTTAGAAACTAGACTCCGAGTACTACACTTTATGATTAGTGACTTTTTTTAAGATTCCATCTCTAAGTGCTTTAAATTTTAAGGTCAAATGTGACAAATTCTGAAAATCAAGGAAAATACTTCCACTTTTTGGCCAAAAAGTAGACTCAACTTCTTGCACACACCCATTATTAAGAGGGGTTTGGAATTATTAGAAGTATATTTTCATGGTGGTGAGGTCCTAGGTTGTGATTATGTAGGTGTATGAACAAAGTAGTATGGTATTAAAATTGGTAAATGTTTATGGTCTTGTTTTTGAGATTAAATTTAAATTATTCTTGAGGTGATGTAGGAAAAGTAAGTTGTAGATATGAATGCACACTGTTTGATAGAATAAATAGTGATTGTAGTTTTTTTAAAAATACAAACACGGTTTTTATGAAAGGAAAGATCACAAATAGAAATGTGAGGTCTAGGGGAGAGGGCCCGATAGTGGAGTGAGATTCTATAGTGGGGATAGGAGTTGATCTGTATGGGCCCCACAATGGAGCACCTCATTAACCAATTAAAATTCAACTTTTATCCACTTAGCAAAAAAATATGAACCAAACAATGTACACATCATATTTGTTTTATAATATTTTTATATTTGTTCGAAAAAGGAATATTTCATAACAATATTACAAGTCAGAATATTAATAAAGCTTTTGAAACAATCCATTTTGAATCAACAGTGCTAAGATAAGCAACATTGCATTTAATTTTTCTACCATACATATAACAAAAATAATTTAAGACTCCCGGACACATATGCTATGACCACCCATTTCATATACAATAGTGTCAGAAAGTAATTGCCACGTTAACATAAACCAAACCCATATGTCCCATCACATAGGCATATCATATCCATCGTATATCACAGTTCTCCAAATAGAAAATACTCTTCAAATAAAATCCAACACCATGTGTCCCATCTATCAAACTCAATTACCCACTTATTGGTCACTTTCAACTACATCCAACAATGACAAGCTGTAAGGCTCACCAATGAAGCCCTTAAAATAAGAGGACATGGATTAAATAATTCACATCATAAAAACATTCAACCAAATCAATCAAATTTGTAATTTATGATTTTTTTTGAAGATTTCATACCCAACAAACAACACAATTGAAACAAGAGGAAATAAATTTAAGACTCTATACCAAACAAGCATTCAATAAATCATTAATATTACCAATTCAAATAGACATGGGGTCCATTCAATCCATTCATTTTCTCTACTGAATCCCTCACTAATTCATCCTATTTTCTCCTCTTTGTTTTCTATCCTCTTCTATTTTGTTAGAATTGAGAAAAACATGAAATGCAAGATTAAACAATGAACAAAAACACCTTCCATGCAAGAGAGCTGCAAACAATGATCTACTATATCCTCAACTAGAAAAACTTACATAATGAAAAGCTTTCTTAGAGTTACAATGGAAGAGAGTGCTTTATAAGAGAAAACCCTAAATGATAAAGGGATTAGATCATGACAAGTGTTGCCATCCTATGTGATGACATAATGATCTAATAATAGTTCACTCTAGTTAATAAAACAACACTCCCAAGTTTAGCTTAAGTGCATGAAATAAAATTAGCTTAATGATTAATTAATTATTAGCTAATACATGAATTACTCTAACACCCCCTTAAATAAAAACTTAGGGAGTAGCTAAAAACCCTAAAAAGTGAATGCATAAAAAACAAAGAAAGCATGAATGGGTCCCAAAAAACAAGGCTTGATGAGGTACCCATGTACAGATAATCTAATCTCTCACAACTGGAGAAAATGAGAAAACCTCATGGGAAAAATTTGGAGAGAAAGGTGAATGAAGGACTAAGAAGCCTCCAAAATAATATCTCAAAAATAATAACAACATGAAGAACATCATTGGAGCATGAAGAAGTAGATAAATATTGAATAATGACTACTATAGTGTTGAAATGAAAAACCTCCTTTAAAACAAATGATGATCAGGATCAGGAAGACAAGAATCTGCATGAGTGCCCCAAACAACACTACTTGAATCAGATGGAAAACAAAGGAAAACATTTGGCAGTTGAAGATACAAATTATGGTACATGAATCTGCATGAGTGACCCCAATGACACTACTCAACCAAGAAAGATACAAATGAAAATTATAGGTACCAATAGTTTGAAAGACACTAATCAAGTAAAAATGGAAAACCGCCTCTAGAAATAGGGATGCAAGAGTGTTTATATGGTAAATACTTCATCTCATCAAAATGCATGGGTAACCAACTGCTGCATCAGCCTAGTACATAGGAACAAGAAATAGATACATAGATCACTCCAAAAATGAAATCAATGAAGCATTAGCACCAACAATAGAAACCTCCCCATAATGTAGAGAAGGGAGAACCAAGACAAGTCCACTAAAATTGTGTCACCAAGAAGTGCATGTTAGAGTTATCATACATTAGCTAATAATTAATTAATCTTTAATTAATTATTATTCTAATTTATTCTCACACACTTTAGCTAAACATAGGAATGCTTTATTAGTTGAGTTAATATTAGATCATTATGTCACATCTCATGTGATGTTGACACTTGTCATGATCTAATCCATTTCTCATTTAGGGCTTTGCTCTTATAAGCATTCAAACCTTATTGTAAATATCACTTGGATATTATTCACGGGAAATATCACGACTTTCATATCTTCTTGAAAGCTTCTTATATAACTTTTCCTTGTTGATGAATATAGAAATTCTTGTTTGCAGATCTCTTGTGTGGAAGGTGTCTTTTTTTGTTGTTTGATCCTATGGCTCGTGGTTTTGTGCTTGTTTCACAATTCTAACAGTGCATGAAGGAGAACCAAGAACATTTGAATGTGCACAAAAGAGTACTTGTAAATAAAAGGAGGTGCAAACTAGGCACACACACACAAGGAAATAATCACAAGGATTTGATGCTGTTGTGGAAGGAACACTCACTTGAAAAAAATGTGATGATAAAAAAAAGGCCTACACAACTCCCCATGGCACTTTATATCATAGTGCGAGTACAAAAGGCACAACATGATGTGCAAAATCCCCAAAAAGCATACACCAAAGTGACATTTTATCTTAGTGCATCTACAAAAGAGAAATTGCATGCAAAAGATGCTCAAAATACCCAAATAGGACACAATCTTAAAATACATGTAGAAGAGCCTAAAACTGGTCATCCCATGCAAACACAAAGTTTCCAAGAGCTAAAATGTTGAATTAAAATTAGAATGTGAAAACACAAAAAAATGAATAAAATGTATATGAAGAAAATCCTAGAAAAGTGCACAAATATATGTGACGAGCTCTAAAAGACCTTTCCAATGTCCGCTAGAATGGCAAAAATTAGAGAAACTGGTCAAAAGTTGTGAGCTCAAGAGTAAAAAAACACATCTAAATTCAACAAGTGATAAAATATAGGATATTTATAAAATATAAGAAGAATATCTACACCATTGGATAGTTCTCAGAACCAACTTTCTAAGAATATCTTGTTTGTTGGATTTTGATAATCGAGCAAAAATTTATGTCCCCCCAAAAAAAGTTTCCCAATTAAGGCATCAAAGGCAAAAAAAGCCCCATGGGGGTTGGGCACTGGTCCCATGTGACCTTAGGCTATGAAAAGAGGTTAAAAAATAACCTCACCAACTCGTTGTTAGTAGAGCATTAGTTGAGTGGTGGCGGCAGCATAGCCACCGACGGTGCTATAGTGGCTAGTGGCTAGTGGCTTAGCCATTGTTGTAGCGGTCCTTGAGTTGTTGGTTAGTGGGGGCATAGGGGTGTCACTTCTTGGGTGTTGTTTCATGAAAAGTGTGCTTGAGCATGCACGCTTGATGCAGGAGCATCCAGTGGTGTAAGGGCAATCTTGCATCACCCAAAAATAATTAAATTTCAATTTTCTCAGTTTTTAGATGTTTTTACATTTTTGGATACCCTTTTAAGTCATAAATGAAATTCTAATTTCGGTTTTTATTTTTTTTCTATTCTGGAACGAGATATTGCGATTTTAGTTTCCCAAATTTGCACATGAAAATCTTAGAGTTAGATTTGGGGCACTTAGAGTTTCGAATATTTTGAAACACACA